>CAUYRH010109108.1:0-67234 GCA_963574655.1 Perodicticus potto | reverse complement strand
TGATTAAGAAAATGCTATGAGGGCTATCTCTCACAGTACGATCAAAATGTTTCTGATTGTATATGAAGCACATTCTGCCCTATGATTGCACCAATGTACACAATTATGATTTAATAAAATTATTAAAAAAATAAATAAATAGGAGGCACAAAAGGGACCAAACAAAATCCAATGGTGGCCTTTGAACAAGTTCCTTTTCCTATTGATCTCTCTATGCACCTGTTCTTCCATTGGACCATTGAGCTTGAGTGACTATGGAAACCCCAAACTATCCTTTGACCTACCTCGAAATCACCTCCCATGGGCTTGCTTGATCTCCCGAGACAAAGCAAGTTCTTTCTCAGTGAAGTTTGTACCTACAGAGAGCTCTTTGTCCTTACCTTCACTTCTGTGCTTATTATATGTTTATAGCTTGTTTACATATCTGTCTCTACTCTCCCCTTCCCCTGCAGATCCATACTGTAAGTTTCCTAAGGGCTAACATTGTTTTTCCGGTTGTCTGTGCCTACTGTCTGCATAACCAGTCACTAGTCTAGTCACTGACCCACAGGAAGTGCTCAATAAATGTTTATTGGGCAATGTCCTGGGACGCTTCCATGTGGGTTCTATTAGATATATTAAAATACAAAGGAAGCTTTTTGAATGCTTACTTGAACCCCAGGAATGCTACATCTGTTTCTCTATAGGCAAGAAGAAGAGCATGTTAGGTACAGGAGTATCATACATACGATCATTATTACCTAAATGTGTACGTCACACCCAGCCCATTTAATGGTTCACATCTCTGTAAGACAAACAAAATCAATAGGCTTTTATGAAAGGAAAATTCTCTCAAAAGAATCACAGTTTGGCTTCACATCAAGAGTCAATATGGGATCACTCTCTCCGCTGTTTTTTAATCTAGTTTAAAATAATCACTCTAACGAGGGCTCCAAGATGGCTGTCTCCTGAATTAGTGGACTTCTAGGGATCTCTTGTACAAACAATCTGTGACACTGAACCAGGGCTAGGCTACTTTGGTATTTCTCTGTATGCAGCTTAACTGAAACATAGCTGGACTTGGAATAGGTTTATACAAACTAACTAATCCTATGAGGTCATCATGACCTGCAGTTACCCTACTATTCCCAGCCTCTACTTGACTTGTGCCAAACGAGGCAGTAATTTCCTAATGAGAAAGAGTTTCCATGGCGGGAGCAGGTAGGACCCCTGCATTACTTTCCTTTCACTCACGTGTTCCACACCTCCCCATATTTAATATTCCCACTGTCCATGAAAAAGAAACAGAACAAGGACATCAACCTTTGAGGCTGCTATACTGAACTTGAAAGAAAGCCTCCCTTTGTTACCAGTTGGATCAGATTTAGATAGACTCTGAGTCAGAAGCCTATCTTGCCTTTCGGCGACAGCCATTTTGCTTAAATGTGACCTTATAGCCTAAGAAGTTTCTTTCTGTTCACGATAACTCTAGTTACCAAATAGTTCACTTATACAAATATTAGTTAAAGTGATCCTTGGATAGACTTGCAAAATCATACTTTAGGCTCATAGAATATCTTAAAACATTCTGCCTTTGGAATCTGATGCAACCTAAACTATGTTTTCCTCAAATGTGTCCTGTAAATTTTTAAACAGCCTGAAGATTCTTAGGGGTTATTAATCCATGTGTTTTTGATTCATTTACACTTGTACCATTAAAATCCTGTATTATAAGAACTAGCTGATGTTCAAGAAACCAGTTAAACTTTTAAATAATCTTTGTAAAGGCTTTCTTCTTAACAACAGGAAGATGTGTTTGCCAAAAGAAAATGAACTCAAACACTTGAAAATCTGGATTTGATTCAAAACTATCCCAGGAGGTTTAAAAGGGCCATAAATTTGGTGAGTGAAACAGGTTTAGTTTCCATATACTACATGTTCATTTGCCATGCTGGTACTTGGTGTGCACATACTTATCTCACATGTGCTGATGTGTAGTGTTAACATTTGGAAAGTTAGAGCCAGTTGGCAGGTTAGGTTGGAACAGAGTGCTAATGGGGTCAAGATTTCAGACCTGAGTGTGGAGTACCACTTCTCTTAAACCAATCATTTGCCATTGGAACTCAGTGGCCTTGGGCTACTCTGATTCAGTTCAATCTAACAAGCTGATTGAGGTCCACAAGGCGCTGGCACTGTACTCTGCACTGGGCTACTGCAAGGGCTATGATATGGTCCATACTCTAAAGGAATTCATAGTCCACCAGTAGAAACAAACAAGTAAATGTACAAGGGTTGCATTGCAATATAGGAAGAAGGCAGGCTTACCAATCTTTAGAGGTCAATGAGGTCATGAAACAGGATTTTCCTCATCTTTCAACCCTTAGCACAAGCATTCCCCTCTTCTGTCCAGATTTCTTTGGGCAGACATAAATCTTCCTTTTTCTTTAGTCCCAGTGCACTGGGAAAAGATCTCTTTGAAGGGCAATCAAGAAAACTTGGTAAATGGATAATAGAGATCATACAGGGTTATAGATAGAATTTGGAGAGAAGAGTATACCAAACAAAAGAATGGAGAAAGGGGATTGGAAGAAAGGGCCAATGGATAGAAGAATGGCAGGGGATGAGGTTGGGGAAGTAGAAAAATAGAGTATGGCTCTTAAGGATTTTATTTTAGAAAAGCTTGGATTTTATTTAGTAATCTATGGTTGGTTATTGAGGCTTTTAAGAAAAATTGACCTGTGTTTTAGCAAGAACACAGTTTGGTGGGCTACGTGGATGGGGAGAGAAATGAGTCTGGAGGTGGTGATAACAATTGGGCACCTACAGATACTTTCTAGGAAGAAGCCAAGAATAACTCCATCTTAAGCAGTAGTAGGAAGGATGGAGAACAGAAGGAGGACACAGGAGATCCTTCACTAGAGGACAAAGTTGATGAGACTTGAAGAATGACTGGATGCAGGGGAGGGTATTGAGGAAAAGAAGAAGTCCTGTTTCTCCTTTGGGCAACTGTGGGAATGGTGATGTTACCAGTCAATACAGGCAATGTGGGAGGAATTGCAGTATTAAGTGTGTGTTCGGGGGATGTAAGAAGTTCAATCTCAGAAGTAATGAATTTAAGTTATGGACATTCATGGAAGAAAATGTCCATTGTCCAATAAGAAAAAAGATATTTATTTAGGAACTTGAGGAACTGAGATATAGGTATGTTGATGGAATTTCTTTCTGTAGTAGGTCCTTGGTCTCAGAGATTTGATGAAGGAACCCACTGAACCACACAGATCAGTGATAAGATAGGACTTATTAGATAGAAAGGAATGCAGAAGGAATGAAAGGCCCCAGAGCCTCTGGCAGAGATGGGAGACCCAAGTGGGAAGTCCTGAGTGGGTCTTTTGTCTAGGGATTTATATACATTTGTAAATAGTGAGTTCTTAAGAATTACCTTTAGCCAGGACTTGGAAGAAGATACATTTTCAATGTGATTAATGAATGAGTACACTAATAAATTCAGAATGCAATTTATTCTAGCTGAGGGCAAAGAGGCAGGGAGTCCACTCTAGCTAAGCCCTGGCTTACATGCAATACTGGCAAAATTGCTTTTCTTCTGTTTTGCTTGTATTCAGAGAGTGCAGTTTGGAGAAAAAGTAATCCCTTTAGGCCTAGAAAATGGGGGTCCTTGTCCATTGATGAATGGGGGAACCGTATATCAGATATAAGATGAGATTAGAGTAGTGGTTCTCAATCTTCCTAATACCACAGTACTTTAATACAGTTAAGAACTGCTGGATTAGAGCCTTAGATGAAGATAGGTATGGGATACAGCACATAGAGTGAGAAGAGAATAGGAATGAAGAAGGAAAACACTCAGGGATCCCAACATTTGAGAGGGGAACAGACAAAATTATTCAGCAAGAATTTCTGGAAAGAATTTTCAGAGAGGTGGAAGGGAAACAAAGAAAAATGATGCTGCCAAGGAAGATAAAGGCAAAGGGAGGGAGTGGCCAGTTATGTCAAATGTCCTGGGAAGGTCAAGGTGGGAGGTGACTGAGGAGAGTCCACTGAATTTGGTATTGGGAGACAATCAATGACTCTACAAAGATTTTTACATTTCAGAGAACTGAGAGAATAGCTTTGAGGAGTGAACCTTGTCTTTGTGTCTATTGTTGAAAAGTTTGAGAATAGTAGAAAGGAGGGCTGAGGAGGGCAGAGCAGAACTTAGAGGGCTTTCATTTCCTGGACAATGGGCACAACTTGAAATTTTAAGGGCTGGAGGTTGAAAACCTTTTGAGAAGGACACAGTAAACACAATGCCTCTGAGAAGAAGATGCAAGTGAGAGGCCCCTACTCAACTACTCACGAGTTTCTTGGCTTGGAGTAAAGCCTTGATAGTGTTTTCATGCTGAAACATTTCATCCCATTATTCATCTAAAACCCTTCTCATCTCTCAATTTCAAAACATCCTCAAACTTTGTTTTTAGACACAAGGACAACTCTTTGTGAAATGATGTGGAATTAAGAAGGATGGTTGCATCGTACAGTGAAATGAGCCTGGGGGCAGATCTTGACCAGAGTCTCTGCTCTGTTACCTCCACATTATCTAGCCTCTCAGTGTTTCAGTTCTTATCCAACCTACTCAGTGGGGTTCCGGGAGGCTCAGTTGAGGCAAGGTCTTAGTAAACCAATACAAGACAGTTGCATTCTGTTTCCTGGCTCCTAGTTGGTCTCCCATCTTACTGTTGGGATCCCTTTGTTTTAAAACAGGTAATGCATTCACATAAAGCCCTTGAACAATGCTTGGCCCAGAGAAGTGCATGATAAAACTGATAGTCACCAAGCCCCTCTTTCATCTCCACAATGCCTCAGAAGCCATCCAAACTCCATGATGCCTCCTGAAGTGTCCACTTGACACTCTTTCTGGAGCTTCTCACCCTGCCCAGAAGGAGCACTCATTGGCCTTGTGTCATATTTCTTCAAAGCCACCCCTTCTTAGCAGATGTTACTATTAAACCCATCTGTCCAGCTAATTCTTACTCCAGCAGAGGAGACTGACAATAATTTCAATGCTTACTCCCCCCAACAATATTTAAGTTGAAAATGGTGCCAAAGCAGGAATCTGCTAATGGTGCTAGGTAAAGTATTAGGCAAGTCATTATAGTACAAATTAAATGGAACTCAAACTTGGTATACAGTATTTGAGATGACTAACATTTTCCATCATAGATAGGAAACTGAAGCTGAATGTTCCTTGGGTGTGTCCTATGTTAGAATTTTTTTGTTCATATTCAAATTTACTGTTTCTTTATACCGCAGCCTTCCTGAAAAGGACTTGAGTCATCTTACAATGAAGTACATGTATATAATGAATTTAATAAAAATCAAAATAGAAATCATGATCATGAGAAGGGAAAAAATATATAGAAAATATTTCAAAAGCAAAAGCATTTTAAAAATCCTAAAATTCATATAGAACCATTAAAGACCCCCAAAAGCCAGCTCAGTGCCCATATCACAGTGGTTACAGCACCAGCCACATACACTGAAGCTGAAGGGTTTGAACCCAGCCTGGGCCAGTAAACCAGCAATGACAACTGCAACAAAAAATGACTGGGCATTGTGGTGGGTGCCTATTCTCCCAGCTACTTGGGAGGCTGAGATCAGAGAATCACTTAAGCCCAAGAGTTTGAGGTTGCAGTGAGCTGTGAAGCCACAGCAATTTACTGAGGGTGACAAAGTGAGATTCTGTCTCAAAAAAAAACAAAAACAAAAACAAAAAAGCCAAAGCAATCTGAAGGAAAAAAGAACAAAGCTCAAGGTATCACATGTCCTGATTTCAAACTATATTATAAAGCTACAGTAATTCAAACAGTGTGATACTGGCATAAAACAGGCACATACACCAATGGAACAGAAGAGAGAGTCCAGAAATAAACCCATGCATGTATGGTCAACTGATCTTCAGCAAGAGTGCTAAGAATACATGATAAGGAAAAGATCGTCTTTTCAATAAATGGTGCTGGGAAAACTGGGTATCCACATGGAAAAGAATATAACTGGACCCTTATTTCATACCATACATGAAAATCAACCCAAGATGGATTAAAGATTTAAACATAAAACCTGAAACTATAAAACTCCCTATAAGAAGATAACACAGGAAAGTCTTTATGATGTTTGTCTTGGCAGCAATTTCTTGTATATGACATTAATAGCACAAGTAACCAAGCATAAGCAAAGACAGACAAGTGGGACAACATCAAACTAAAAACCTTCTGCACAACAAAGAGAAGAACAGAGTGAAAAGGCAGTCTATGGAATGGGAGAAAATATTTGCAAACCATGTATCTCATACAAGGTTGATATCCAAAATATGTAAGGAATGCCTGCAACCAATAGAAAAAAAACCCTGATATCCCATGTAGAAAATGGGCAAAGGAACTGAATAGGTCTTTCTCCAGTGAAGACACACAAATGGCCAACAGGTAAGTGAAAAGATGCTCAATGTCACTAATCATCAGGGAAATGCAAATCAAAACTCCACAATGAGAGATCACCTTATACCTGTTAAGATCACTATCATTAAAAAAATAATACAAATGAGAGATAACAAAAGTGTTTTTGGTTTTTTTTTGGAGACAGAGCCTCAAGCTGTCACCCTGGAAAGAGAGCCGTGGCATCACAGCTCACAGCAACCTCCAATTCCTGGGCTCAAGTTAGTCTCTTGCCTCACCTCCCAAGTAGATGAGACTACAGACACCCGCCACAATGCCCGGCCATTTTTTGGTTGCAGCCGTCATTGTTGTTTGGCGGGCCCGGGCTGGATTTGAACCCGCCAGCTCAGGTGTACGTGGCTGGTGCCTTAGCCCGTTGAGCCACAGGCGCCGAGCCAACAAAAGTGTTTTTGAGGATGTAGAGAAATGGGAACCTTTGCGCATTGCTGTCAGCATTTAAATTGGTGTAGCCACTATAGAAAATGGGATGGAGTTGCTTTAGAAAACTAAAAATTGAACTTTGCACATGACCCAGAAATCTCACTTTGGTGTATATATCCAAAAGAATTGAAATCAAGATCTGTAAAGATATCATCACTCCTGTGTTCTGTGCAGCATTATTCTCAAGAGTTAACGCTACAGATTTGACTTTGAGCTTCTGGATTTCTCAGGAAAAAAGAGAAACAAGATAATTAATTCTGTAGTAGGAAGTACAGCTGCTCAGCAATGTCTATTCCTTTCTGAAAAATGATGTTTCACATTTTTCTTACAGCTAAGCCTAGACATGTGGTTAACTTCTGAGCAAGGAGAGATGAATGGGATTGCCAAGTGCAGCTCTCACACCCTTTAGTGCAAGGGCTGTGCTGAGACGCTGTGTTGAGACGCCGTGCGGTGGCAGGAGCTGGGCAGGCACTGAGAATCCAGTCAGCATTGTATGTTATGGAAGGCAGAAGGGCCCTCCTAGCCCCAACTGCAGACCTTTAGGCTGTTGCTTTGCCAAAGCTGCCATAGTTTGGGATCTTTTTGTTTTATCTTTTATGCTCTACCAGCATAAAAGTTGGTAACTAGAAGTGGGATTCTGTAGTAAAACAGAGAGCCTAAAACAGATAGCAGCATCTTAAAGGCCAAGCAACAGGCATTGAGGACAAAGATGTTGACATCTGTAGAGGTGTTGATGCTTGTCATGTCATGGTAAATATTTGGTAAAACTACCACCAATGATAGATGAGTGGTTAACTCAGGTGATAGCTATTAAATTTGCTAGCAGATATCTGGTCAAGGAGGCTTTCTCTTACATGAAGCCTATGTCTAAATTGAATAAAAATCTTCATAGGTACTTCATAGGTTTTGAAAAAACATACTGCTTTGTGGCCAGGTGCTCACGCCTGTTAACCTAGCACTCTGGGAGGCCGAGATGAGTGGATGCCTGAGCTCAGGAGTTCAAGACCAGCCTGAGCAAGAGTGAGACCCCCATCTCTACTAAAAATAGAAAAACTAGCTAGGTGTCCTGGAAGCTACTCAGCTACTCAGGAAGCTGAGGCAAGAGAATCACTTGAGCCCAGGAGTTTGAGGTGCTATGAGCTATGACTCCACGGCACTCTACCCAGGGTGAAGGAGTGAGATTCTGTGTCAAAAAAACAAACAAATAAACAACAAAAAACTGCTTTGTATCGCTAAATACATGAGAGATGAAACTGTAACCTCAAGCCTTTCTCGTGGCTCAGGGCCTATACTAAGTGTTACCTATGAGACAAGGGAGCCACTCCTAAGGTAAAGATTAAGGGCGTTGCCTTCTCACTCAGATCTATTGTTTCCTGTTTCTTCCAGGGAATCTCGCAATAGGAGAGAAGGAAGTATGTAGAGCATGAAGACCAGAAATGAAAGAACAGAATCTTCTGGCTTAAGATTTATGGATAGATGGGAACTTTGGCAGTGGTTACTGGCATCTGAAACTGACAGAAAGCAAGTAGATCATAAGTCTATTAGGTTTTAAGGGAATCATATTGCCAAAGAAACCACAAGCCTGGCCTACAAAAGCTTGTGGCTCTCTGAACCCTAAAGTAATTTCCAGCTTCCTAAACATTCATTAGCAGGGAAGGGGTTATGCTTACTTCACAAGTGGCCATGAAGGATAAAAGACAAGGCAAGTCCTCCCAAAGGGCTAAGGAGGTCAACACCCAAGGGAGTTGCTTCCAGCATCCAGAATTAACTGGATCTGCCCCTGCACTGCCAGAGCACGGAGACTGCAGCTCCTGCCCGGTGGGGTGTGACAATGGCTGCGGCCCAGCAGCTGCTATATGCTCATCATTTTTCACTTTTCTGAATGAGAGTTTTTATTGTGGTTATCCACAATAAAATGGTCATAAAGCTTTGTTTATTGTGGTATTCTGGGTGAAAAGTGGGGCTGACGATAACTTGTGTCTTAGTTTCTAGGTTGCCAGATCACAGGAGCTATATCTAGACTTGATGGAGACAATTGCACGCCATGCAGGCTCTGGACATTAAACCTGATAGAGAATGTCCTTCACGTGAGAAGAAGGGTGAATAGGGATGTTTGGGTGGCTACAAGGGAAAATTCCAGCAGAGACTTTCTTTGCCCACCAGAATCTATTCTTCATTTTTCATTTAATAGCTAAGTTCTTCTGGTCTTCCTCAATAGCTAGGAATGGCCATGAGACCAATGTCTGGCCAGTGGGAGTGGAGTGGAAGTAATGTAAGCTATCTCTGGGTTTCCTTTGCCCCTGGCTTTGGAATAATCACTTTGAACTCATAGATAGAAGCTGAGTGTTTAGGATGGAAGAGCTTCCTATCAGCTCCAGACCACCTATATACCGATTTTACACAAAATAATAATAAACTTCCATCCTGTTTAAGCCACTGTATTTTGAGATATCTTAGTTACAGTGGCTTCTGCTGCTAACATGCTCTTCTTCTTCTTCTTTTTAATAATTTTATTAAATCATAATTGTGTACATTGGTGCAATCATGGGGCACAATGTGCTGACTTCATATGCAATCTGAAATATTTTGGTCGTCCTGTTAAACATAGCCTTCATGGCATTTTCTTACATGCTCTTCTTATTAGAAAGGAGAGAGTCTGTCAGTTTCTTAAGAAAAGTCTTTTGGTTTATCCTGGCTCTCAACCCAGAAAGAAAATGTTCAGGTAGAGCCCTACGTTGAGCGTCTTGTTGACAGTATCTTCGCCAACAGTGTATAATGAATCAGAAGCAGTTCATACCTAGTAATGCTCTGCGGCCTGCCCTCCTGCCTAAAAGAAAACTTCAGTCCTCAAGATCTAACTGCCATTTTATAGCAAATACAAAATTAGAGGAACAAGTTAAAAGACAATACTAGGAAGCAATCTACCAAATGCAGAATATAGGAGACAAGAGGTCATCTTTCTTTGACAGAAAAAACAAATGGCAGAAAAAAGGAGAATACTATTAGAGTTTCAAAGGGACTTATGAGAGCTAACAAGCAAATGAAATGTGTAGACCTCCTTTACAGCCCGATTCAATAAACCAACACCAAGACATTTTGAAGTAATTGGAGAAATCTGAATATCAAGTGAGAATTTGATCTATACAGTAGAACCTCCACAATTGGCCATCTCCCTACATTGACCACCTCCTTATGTTGACCTGATTTTCATAGACTGGACATGTCCCACTTCTACACACATTCAATGGAAAGTTCCTTACGTTGACCACCTCCATATGCTGACCAGTTTGTTACAGTCCCTTAGATTGTCAACTTACAGAGGTTCTACTGTATTTTAAAAATTAATATGACAATTTGATTGAGAAAGAAAAAGAAAGAAAATGCCAAGGAAAATAATTGCCTACCTAGCATTGTGTACATAATTAAACTATCCTTCCAGGGAGAGGGTGAAATAAAGATATTTTTAATCAAATAAATTTTCCTCTCCCAAAATGCATCATGGCATTAAGGTAAAAATTAGGAGGATAAGGAGATTAAATTTAGGGGTTTTTGGGGTTTTTTTTTACATCTGATAAGTCTGTGATATAATCTAACCGTTTCTATCCTACCATAGGTCTTGCAGAAGAATTAACATTCAAGTTTTATAATAGCTATCACCAATTGTTGATGTAAAGCATCGAACACATGGTTCCCACAATGATGACTAATGCCTAAAACACCAACAAAAAATAGCATAAATAAATATAATAATAATAAAAGCTGAAAACTCATGTTATTCTGGACATATTTTTCTTAAGATACTAGAGAATTTAGTTTTAGTTAATATATCAATACACTAGAATTATAACTGTTGTTCAGTTGAGATTTTGGACTAAGAGATGACACCTGCCTGTGTTAGGAGAGTGCTGAGCTGGAGCTTAGCTTTCTTCCAGTTGTTCCCTATGGAAGGGCAGAGATCCCTGGGAAGACACTAGAAGCTCAGCTTCACAGTTGTAAAGATTCTCATGTTGTTTGGTAATATGGCCTCAAGTATTTAGAGCAGAGCCCAACACACAGGAGAGACTCAATACATTGTGGTTGACTTTAAATATGCACTGTAAATGAAACATGGGTGAGGACATGAAAGCCAAGCAGGGCCTTCCAGCTCTCTTTCAGCAGAGCACTGATTGGAGGGAAAGAATCACTGAGGGTTCCACAGCCAAGGCAGGTAAAGGTCCCCTGGAGATAAACACCAGAATAGGGTAGTGAAAATGATACAAAGATGAGGGCTTTGTATATTAATTGTCCTACTTGGTCAATTGATAGCTGTAGCCTATCTTATTCTACCTTCTGGAGATGGAAGTTAAGGACTGCAGGAAAAGGTACTCAGTTCCATTTTAAGGTTTTCTTTCTTTTTGGGGGGTGGGATGAGGTTGGGGTTCATGGTCAGTGAGTGGAGTGCTAAGATTTCTGTTTTGGTGGAAATCATGTTTAGAGATTCAGAGTAGCCCAAGATAGATAATGAGTATTTTTGATTTTGAGCACATAGCCCAAATAGGAACATCTATCTCTGACCTAAAACAAAATCTATGTCCTAGCCAGCATTGTATCCATGGTGATAAAGGAAGGTATATTTACAGATGTGTTTCAATTAACATCATATGTACATTCAACTTGCATCTGCAACCATGTCTGTAGTCCATCCAAGCCCATTTATTTATACTCAAATCAGTAGATTTCGTAGGCAAATCTATAGGTAGGAGGATCTGTTATTAAAGAGTACTACCATACCCAATCAATCTAACTTGGGAAGCTTGGCATGAAAACTTTTAGGGACTTAGGAGAAGATCTGATTCTGGGCATGACTCAGCACCCAACAGTCCCATTTTTGGCTTGTCCCTGATACTTAAGCAATTTTTAAGTTCTCCCAATTTGTGAAGCATTTCAAAGATGTTAGAAAACATCTTAGTATAAACACCATGACCATAACAATGTCTGTAAATATTGTTAATTTTCACATATATTTAATAGCTCAGTTTGGGCTAATTGAAAGAAGGAAAAGCTCTTTCTAGCCTGGCACAATTAAACTCATCATTCTACCTTGATTCTTCCTAGCTTGTGCCAAAAAGAGATTTCATTCTAATGGGTGTGGAATGAAAAGATGAGGGAAGTGCCCTTCTGCAGTTCCTGGAATGTTTTTGTCATTAAGTTTCCATGAATGTCTTGATTGTACCATCATGTTAATAGTCTGCTCTGAATTAGGAGGAAATTTTATTTCATAACACTTGTCACCAAAGTCAAGCACATTCATCACCCATCCATAACGTGTATAAACATACAAAAAATCAAATACAGGTGTACAGTTAAACCTGAGATCCCAAGATGGAACAGGTTAAACTGGTGGAGGGAAATTTTATAGGGCTTTGATATTCTTCCACTGTGAAGTGTAAATAAGAGCCTGTCATTTGACATTCCAATAAGGGACAGATTATATATAAATTTGCAAGTATGGTCAATCAATTTTTAACAAGTAAGAATAACACCAGGTGAGGGGTAAGCACATTCTATCCTTGAGGAGAAAACACATCCTATCAGATAGCATCACTTTATAAGGCTATGGTAAGTAAATATGTGTAAGTGCTCAAGGACAAAAAAATAAATCAGTTGCATGGAGAGCTCTGAAGTATATGGGAAACAATATGAAGTTTGAGGGAAAGCAAGAAAATGAATGAGTCAGATATGTAAATTATGGTCCCAAAAGGAATGGATTATCAAAAATGTAAAAGTTTTCATTGATGTAGCTGTCCCTAACAATTCTTTACTATATGTTCAAGTATTGTTCAAGGATGAGCTTCCTGAATGTGTATGTTTATTAAAAATGCTATCAGAAGCACTGATCACAGTAGCAGAGTACTGGACCAATATAGATTATTTCAAATAGTGACTTACACTTGGAGGCTTAGAGTCTTCCAACTACTCAGTGGCATTAAAAACCATATAATGTGCCATTCAAATTGTGACGCTTTGGAGGACAAAAGAGGCATTTTTAGTAATTATGTTGAGACTATACACATAATTCTGGATCATCCTGGAGAAATCAGGAGATATAGTTACCCCGAGACTTTGTATTAACTCTAAAGATCTTAGGAGAACTATAATTTCCAAAGTTGCCCCCAGAGATTCAGACCTGGCTTAGGGTGGTTCTACGTTCTGTTTTGGTCCAGAGAGTACAGATGTGTTTTTCTAGAATCACATCATTCTTTACCTTCCTGCTATGCTCCATCATCTTTAAATTCTTTTCATTGGGGTTCTGATCTGAGGAGTTGGAATGGATTTGTCAGGTAGAGAGACGCACTCCTGATCCCCTTATTAGCCTTCCTGAAGTGTCTGGAGAGCCAACAGTTTCCAGGACCAACCCATTCTACCATGACTTGAGCTAACCTGATCACAAGATAGCTATAAACTATATTTTTTACATATGTTACCTTGCTCTATCATTTTCAGGCCAAGATGTTTCAAATAAAAAAGCAAAGGGAGAGGGTGGGGAACTAACTCAGTGTTACAAGTGAAAATGATGAAAACTTTAAAACACAATGAAGAGAGCACATCCAATGGAGAGAGGAAGGTGTGCCATCTCTCAACACTGTCAGATGGTCATTTAAAAGAAATCAACAACTTCACGAAAGACTTATACATTTAACTTTATTTCTCAGACTTCATCCGGATTTAAACAGGAGTTTTCCAAACTAACAACAAATTTTTCCCATCCATGGTTAAACATATGTTCTCAGTTGTCAGAAACCATCATTTTTCTGTTCACTCCTTAGGGTCTCTGTCACTCTGGTGGTGAGTCCTGAGCTGAAAAAGCTGTTGCTTCTCCCACGTCAGATGTGCTGTTTACATATGACCACACTAGCTGCTTTGATTCTCAGTTTCCTGTACATCTGGCTGAAGAATGGCCGGGCTGGGGAGTTGCAGTGGGTACAGTTGGGCTCCACGTTGTAGCACACAGGGATCGGAGCATGCTGGGCTATATACCAAGCTTGTAAACGTCACTCTAAGCATTGCTACACATCCAACATCAGCTCACCTGTGTTGGATCTGGGTGACCCTGAGTCCAGCAAATAAGTTCCTGTACCTGTTTTCTTTTTTCTGACAATACGTCACCTCTACTTCTGGTAGACCATCCGTGCTTCTGATAGTTCATCTCTGCTTTTGCTCCCTTTCTCCTCCTATCTCTCTCTCTCATAGGACAGATCTCATAAAAATGTCCCTAAACTTCTAATAGGCTTATGGTTAAAAAAAGGAGACAAGAATACGCAAGGGTTTGCCTAGGTTTTTAGTACAGTCCTCCCCTTCAACAAATACTGAAAAATTAGAAAGCAACTTGAGAAAAAATGTTTTAAAAGGTTTGTAGGCTTGACTTTTTGGTGTGAGTATACCCATATTTAAATTTTAGGATTACCCACTGTGCTTAGAAATTACAATAAGCAGGATACTTGACAAACGAGAATAATGGAATCATAGAGTTGCATCATGGTTCATTAGAAAACAATGCCCCTTATGATGCTGTCACTATACAAAAGTACATTATCATCTAGTCCAAGCATAAGCACAAATCTGGAACAGAAGAACTAATAAGTTGTCATCTGAATTTCCATGGATTACAATTATGACTGAGAATTGCAGCTTTATTGAATGGTGCCAAAACATTCCTACTTCATAATAGCATTAGCGACATTTCCCTTGGATAATCCTATTTGTTTTCATTTACTTTAATGAGGTAGTTTGGGATGGTAACCTGCAGTGGAAAACTGGGGAACAGGTGACAGCATGACATGAAATGCCTCTTGAATTGAAAGGTAGTTAAAAGCTAAACTAAATGTAAGATTCAGGGGGGTTATCCAGCACTATATGTTTTACTCTAAAAACAGTGAGGGTAAAAGGGCCAATTTTAAGAATGTAGAATTTTATTACCTTTTACAACTTTCCTATGTGGATGAGTGGATAATAAGGACTAATTTGCTGCATTTTTGAGGCCTGTTTCCACATGTTTGCATTACTCAATGATGCTGTCTTTGTGGAAAAGAGTGAGCTGGGCACAATGCATTTTCTTTTCCATGCAGTGATCATATGTCTATGATTCATTAAATCCTTCAATACATGTATACAGTCAGTCGTGATGCAGATGGCTAACGGGCAGGGATATTTGCCAATCCTTTTGGCGGCCCAGTTTACAAAAGGGGTTTCTAACATCGAGAACTTCAATTATGTCACTTAAACCCATCAACCCTTTCCCCTTGTCCAATGCTATAAATCTTTCCCATCTGTTATTTTTATAATATCTGAAGCCTGGAGTGAAAAGAACCCCTCTGACATTTTAGTTTTCTATAGAGAATTCAAATGAGAAAACTAAGCCTAAATTTTTATTATCAATTAAAAATGAAGAAAAATGCTCCCTGTTCCCATCTTATGCAACAGCTAACTCAGCTATTTATATCTCCAACATTTTTTTAGAACCCAGGGTAAGAATTCACAATCAAGCCTGGTCTTTTAGACCTAGGGAATAAATAGCAATAAGAAATTCCCATTCCACTGGCTCCATTCTCAGGTGGACTCGGGCTACATCTTACAAGATCCAGTCCTTGTCCAACTGAGACAGCTAAAAGGTCAAAAACAGGATTCCTATTTTATTAGCCAAGAGACAAATTATACCAATGGCATAATGGAATTTGATGTAATGAGTACAAAGAATTATTTACTGAACATGCAAAAAGAGAATACTATGTTATTATGGAAGTAGAGACAAAAGGAAGAGATGGGAGTGGTGAAAATTAGAAGCTTAGAGAAAGGGTCTCAACAGATCTAGTATTCAGATGTCTGATCACCACCCTGACAGGGCTGGTCCTCTAACCTTGGAGCACCGGCCTGAGTGGGGGGGTAGATTCAGACGTCCCAGGGGAGGTGGCAGCTGGCTGGTGCTGGTGTACCTGTGTTTGGCCCAGACTTCTCAGAGGTATGCTGGCAGCTAAGACAGTGTCTCTGAAGGGATGCCATGAGACTGGTTCTGTAAGTTTTATAAAACTGCAAACTAGTATCAACTATTGTTATTGAAATAAACTGTCACTGGTTGGGTAAAGAAGTGTTGCTTGGTGACACTGAAAGGAGCAGCCAGCAAAATAAGTCAGAGGCAGCAGAGAGGAAAATGAACTTACTCCTGGTCCAGGCTTGCAGCCTTCCTCCTGCATACTCTATGGGCAGGGCCTAACAGGGAACTAGAACTAGCAGCCACAGAGGAATAAATGTGTTTTGCAAAGACCCAGCGTCACAAAGCAGAATGTAGAAGGGTGGGTTTGCTGTGGACACACAGTAGTTAAATAACAGGCCTAACCAACATATATGTTTAAAAAAAATTGACTAGGAGTGAGAAAAAACCCAGAATTTCTAAGTGCCATTCTTATGTTTGATCTTGCACTTGACTTTCTACTTCCTCTCCAGTCGCCCCCATATCAGCTCCTCTGGCTAAGAATATTTTCTGGTAAAACCTGAGTGAGTCAAGATTTTTTCCCCCCTAACTTTGCTGCATTTTTAAGTTAGAGCCTATGTGGGATCAAGTAGGGAAGGTCTTTTAGAGAGGTTATCTTGATGGCTTTTACCTCAGGGAGTTATTTACCACCCTGAGAAAGGATTTTTTTAAGTCTATTTTTACTTAAGGAAGAAAAGCAAAGTCTACCTGGGAAATGATTTACCATGAAGGGTTATTTGTGAGCAGAGGCAGCTATAAAACTGTACTCATCATGCCTTGGAGTTGTGAAATACCTGGTCGGGGGGACCTCCAGCCATCCCTCCAGAGCGTGGGACGGAACCTGTAACTCTCATGATTGCCCCCTTTGAAGCCTCCAGGCTTCTCTATTGACCTTCTTGCCAGTTCTGAGTTGATTTAGATAATGAGAAATAGAGATACTGAGAGAGTGCACTTATTTTTCCTTTTTAAAAACTGTGGAACCTAACTGATTATTCACATCAATTTTTCTTCTCAAGATATCTGCAAGTGTGCTCACATAGGAAAGGAGAACACCAGTGGGATTTGGAACTTCAGTTGCTGACACAAGTATCTGTTTTACCTCCAGGATGATCAATCAGCTGGCACTTTGTTTGAGAACAGCCCTCAGCAGCTCTCTGCAGGCTGGCTTGGGTAATAGCCTCTCATAGCAGAACACATGAGTATTTCTCTTTGAGAAATTAGTTTGCTGCCTGGCAAAAGGAGATATGTGCAAGTATGGTATCCCTAGATGTAACACTCTACTGTGTACCTGCTAGACTTCCATACTGGATGGAGGTCCCTTTGGGAAGAGCAGATGTTAATTTCTGGGCTGCGAAGAGTTCTAGCAGGAAGCTCCTCAAAAGAACTTGGAAAAAGTTACTTAGGTCTCATTCCACACCCTGAATCTGATTTCTAATGAAGTGCCTAAGAAGAAAGTGGCAGCAGGTGTTGTAAATGATGCTTCTCTCAGTAAACTAATTGAAAGAGAACACTGGGCAAGATACATTCGCATGAGAAAGATAAATAGGCATGGAGACTCCTGATCTGAAAATTAGACAAATAACATCAACAAGTGTTAGAGTAACAACAGCAAAAAAAATGTGGCCAGCCTTGTTCTAACCTGAAAATATAAGCGCTATTTTATTTTTAATACTTTGGGATAGAGAGGTGTTACCGATTGTCTATTTCAGTTCCCATAAAAATCAATTTCCTCCACAGTGGAATCAATCCAAATTGAATATTTACTCTTACATAGACACCGGCCCTCCTCAGAATTTTAAGAGTTCAGATTACCAGTCAGACCCTGAAAAATAAACCTGGGACCAGGCTGCAGGTTTAAGCCCTGAGACAGAAGTCCTCTGTATTCCTGCTGCCTGGTGAAGTGCCCTGGAGAAATCCCAAAAACACCCCAAGTCTTAGGTCACTCTTTAGGTATGGCTCAAGCCACCAACCAAGTCTTCACGTTCTAAGAGCTTACGAAGAGTCTCTCGCATGGCCACAGACCAGACGGAGAGGGGCTTTGGGAAACCCTCTCCCAGGGGTGCAGGGGTGTTCTATTCTGTTGGCCCGGACAAAGCTGGTCAGATGGACACATTCGCAGCCTCTGAGAATCCTGAAGGCCAAGTGAGTTAACAGATGAAAAGACCTATAGAAACCTTTCCCACCAACGTTAACCACACCAAAAGGAGTCAAACCCAGGCTTCTCACAACTGGCTCTTGTTCCAGCACTCAGCGAGAAAGGCCGCTCACTGCGGCCAACGGTTACTACAGCTCCCCTTGCGCAGAAAGCCACCGTCTTCGAAGAGCTTACTAAGGGTCTCCACCAAAGAACAAAAAAACATGGGTAAGACCGGTTTCCTCTCAAGTTATGACTCAACTTCGGTCACCACACTTCCACATGGACCTGTTAACATTCGGTGGCCAGAATGTCACTCTTTTTCATTGGCTGCTACAGCAAACAACAGCCTTGCTGCCTTCTAGTCATACAGAAAGCCACAGAACGTTTCCTTTTGACTCTCTTCTCTCCACATCAGACCCGCAGTCAGGCTCATGCAGAGGTCTATCTTCTCACAATCTACTAGAAAGTGGCCTGCCCTGACTTGCTTACCCTGCTAAAAGGAGAAGCAAGCAATAAACAGCCTAACGTTAATTATAAATAGAGGGTGCCGGCTGGGGGACCTGCTCCTAGAATGAGGGAGAGGAAAGTATTCTGCGCTGACCCCGTGTGAGTCAGGAGCCCCACTTCTTGGGAGAACCGTGACTGTCCTCTGAGCAAAAGGGAAGGCAACTGGGACCCCGGCGCAGGTCACTTTTGGACCTGGGGGGAGCATCAGAAAAAAAAAAAAAAAAAGCTATTGCTTTCTTTTCTCCATCTTTGTTGGAGATCAAAAGATAGTGTGTTCTTATGATCTGCTCTGTGCTCACGTGTGCATGAAAAACTTCTGGATGGTTACTTGGCTTTGAGATGTTCTTGATGTTATTTATGATTATGTTAATATAAAAATAAAGATGTATTGGGTTCTTTCTGCATCCCCGGCACTGTGCTAAGCATGTTAAATACTTTATCTCTTAAACTTCACAACTACCTTAAGAGTTCCTTACTAATATTATCCCCAGTTAAAAATCAGGAGACTGAGGCATGAAGAAGTGAATTTATTGGAGATCATGCCACTCACAGATGGCAGAGCCAGGGTGCACCCCTAGGTCCAGTGTTTCTCCAAACCTGATCTATTACCCACTTCAGGCTGACCCTCCCCCTTTAAAACACTGGATTGTTTATGTCCTCTGCAAAACCAAATGATTAGCTTCAAGAGCCAAACAAAAATAATCATTACAAATACCACTGTCTGCTTTCTTAACGGGCACATCCCAGGGTTGTTCAATTCAATCTTCTTTGCCCCCTGAGGAGTATTCCTGCCTTTCTCTCCCTCCTTTTTTCACATCCCTTCATCCCCACCCACCCTCACCCAGGCTGTCTGAATTTTATTCAGCTTTAAAGATAGAAGTCAACTTCTACCTCTCCAGAAAGGCTCCTCAACTCCTGTAGCTCCCATTTCTGAATTTTTATAAAATTTATTGTTTATAATACTTACTTGGCATCAATGTTTTCTTTCTACCATGAGTTCTATTTGAGAATCATTCGTCTTCAGGCTAAATTCAATATGTCCTCTTTTTTCATTGATTATGCGATCCCTGAAGGCAAGGACCTTTTATGTGTTCACACACCAAGCTCAGCATCTTGGGTGAAACAGGCACTCAGTAAATGACCACTGGGCACTGGGTTAGCAAGCCCCTTGCAGCCTGGGATCTGAAATAGGCTAGGTTGATAGGGAAAGAAGCTAGCCTCTCTTTGAGCTCTAGAGAGCACTGTAGAATACATTTAAAAATAAAGCTTAAGGGGTCATGTAGAAGTAAAAAGTAGTCCTCTGACCCCTCCATCCCTGGCCTTCCATGTTTCAGCTTCTCTCCCATGGCCTACTTAAACTCCTAAATTTCAAACTTGAGGCATGTAGAATGTCAGATCCTGAAAACAACAACCAACTTTTACTTAATAGTTTCACTTACCTTCACACCTGTGGTTTTGGAGGTGTCATATTTCCTCAGAAGCCTTTCTGTGAAGCTTTATCCCCCTCATTTTTCCACCCTGCCAGTCATCGCTGTCAACAGTGACAAACTCCTTGTCAAACACAGGTTGCTGGAGAGATCAGTTTTCATTTGCCTTTTCGTTGGGATAATCCCTGCTACCTGCAAATTGTTTTCCTTCTAGGAATTTCCTTGTTTCATTTAGGGTTTTCAGACCTCTCTAACAAAACCCAGATGATTTCTCACTGTTTTCTGAAAATCCTCTTTAGCCAAAAAGATTCACTTTAACTTCATCTTTTGTAGTCTGTGTTGTGAAAAAGTTTGGTATATTATTTTTGTTTCAGACAACACATGGCACCTCAGAGAGTTTAGTATGCCCTAGAAGGGGGTACCTGCTCTGGGGAAACTTTTAAATTGCTTTTTGTTTTTAATACACTTTGCTTCGTTAATCCTTCCATTTCCTATTTAGAGCCCATCCTTCGGTGACCTGAGCTAAGTGAAAGAACTTTTACCAACCGCAGAATTCTGCCACCTTTTTCATTCAAACTGTTAAGTTTACTAATCTTGAAGTAAGCTGTAGGACAGTCAGCATGGCCCTGCGCCAGGGCACCCACTCAACTGGCTGTGTAAGTGTTAATTCCAGGAACAAGTAAAGCAGTCAGTAAACAGCCAAAGCTGTCTAGGCTCTGCCATCCTGTGACCATCTCTCCATTTCCAGTTCATCAGTTCTTTGTCCTCAAGGTCAACATTTTGGGATGTTGAGTTTTGGGAAAGGACAGGTAGCCCATCACCTTCCTGTGCAGGTGAGCTGTGGCTGAGCTTACTGTGTCCCAGCTTCTGCTCACACTTACCATCCACGGCCTGTCCCACACCCCTTCTGTTCTTGTTTACTGACATGCATGGAGAATGAGGTGTAAACACAGAATTCCCAGAAAAAGAGAAAGTTCTGGGTAAGAAATGACAGGAATGATACCCTGTAAGTGACTTAAGACAATTCAATGAAAGTTTAAAAGCAGGTCCCTCTGGGGCTAGGTCTTTCCTTGGACAAAACTAACCCAGAAGAAGAAGGTGACTGGAATAATGTGGACCAATGCACTTTCACCAACCATCATAAGCGAACTGTCCGAAACTATTGTCTTTCTTTTTATATTCTCTGATATCCCTGAGATCAGCCAATGGCAACACAGCAGTTCTGTCTTCCTTTCTAAAGGACAGAACAATCACTGCCCTAGAGTCAGAAGATGAGTTCAAATCCCACATCAACAAGATACCAGAGTGCAATCTTGGCCCAGTTGGTTAGCCCCTCAGATATTAGTTTCCTTAAATGTAAAACACAGGTTTTGCTCCAATTACCCCAGAGGGATGTTGTGAGGATGGACTGAGTTAATATATACAAATGCTTTATAAACTTTAAAGCTCTAAATAAGTATAAATTTGACGTTATACTATCATTTTGCTCTAATTTTCCTATTAATCATTCTGAATATTCTGTCATTTCTCTCTCAAGTCTACTCTTTAATGATTCTATTCTGGAATATTGAAAAATGTCTTCTTTGTAGTTTAAATTCCATTTCTTTCTTTCTTTCTTTTTTTTTTCTAATCCTCTGCAAAATAAGATTGAAAAATGTCCCCAGCTCTTTCTTGAACTACTTTTGGATAAATGTTCAGGCATTCTTATTTTTCATTTTCTTAAAATAACTAACGAACCAGTTTACTTTTGAGAATATTTTTAAGCATACTGGGCCCACAAGAAAGAGATTGAGACCCCTTTGAACCTGACATTGAGAACACAGGAGCTCTCAGTAACAATTCATATTACACTATTATAATATTCCCACCTACCTTTCATCTGCAGATGTCAAGAAACATTATAAACACTATCATCTCATACTTTTCTTCTGTATTATTATCCTCCTTCTTACAGGAGAAAAACTTTGATTTAAGTAGTTTTCATACACGAAATCCTACTATTGTGTTCAAAACTGCAAAATAAGTGAAAAAAATGGCGATGCTGCGGTTCACAAACAGAGAGGGCCTTTAAATTGGAGAAACAAAATTGGAGGAGGCAGGACATTGTGACTGAAGTCACTACTCTCATTTCCCCCTCATCTCTACTGGTATGTCAGGTTAGTAAAATAGCCATCCTTGAATTCCCGAGAGTAGCATGTTACAATCTCAACGTTTTTCTAATTATCTTCCATAAAAGAGTTTTAGTAGAGCCAAGGTAGATATTTTGAAAAGCTTTGCCTTACGAATATTTGCAGCACCTCATGATAAAGTGTTCTTTCTGGGACAGTATAATGACACGTAGATAAATATTTCAATACATAGGGTATTTTGAGTACCCACATATTACCTAAATGATCATTTAACATCTAGGTAGCTTGTTTTTCTTCCTGTGAGCATTACTCATTTAGGTGTTGATTCTAACATTATCTTTGAGAGGAGGGTAAGTGTTATTAGTCATTGAGACTAAAGTAGCTTCATCAATTCACCCTTTAGAAAGAAAATGCCAAATAATTGAAGAAACCAAACGTCAACAACAGTAGCAAGTAAATTATTTAAGACTATTTGGTTCTTCTTTGTTAGAGATGGGAAAGAGGAAAAATAATTAAATAGAAAAAATGTAGAAAAGATAAAAGTCTAGTTAAGACAGGATTAAAAAAACACAGAAAAATGAGAATTAATAGATCAATTTCTGGGAGTGATAAAACCTGTAAGTTCTGATGGCATTATGGATTTTTGAATCTGTTTTGTAATTTCTTTCTTTTTTTTTTTTTTTTAGACAGAGTCTCACTTTGTCACGCCTGGTAGAGTGCTGTAGTGTCACAGCTCACAGCAACCTCAAACTCTTTGGCTCAAACGATTCTCTTGCCTCAGCCTCCGGAGTAGCTGGGATTATAGGCACCCACCACAATGCCTGACTATTTTTTTAGAAATGGGGTCTCTCACTTGCTCAGGCTGGTCTCTAACTGTGAGCTCAGGCAATCCACCCTTCGTAGCCTCCCAGAGGGCTGGGACTACAGGCATGAGCCACCATGTCCGGTTGGTTTAGGGTAATTTCTGAAGGGAAAACTTTTAGAAGAACTCAAGATATTACTACAGCTATGATTTCCCAAATATAAAGAGATTTTCTCTTCTACTTTTAGAAGTTTAAGATGCCTGGATATACAGGATTATTCATTGCAAAGATTCCTTTCATTGCTTTTTCTGGAAGCCAAAACATAAGATAAGCACCTATAGGAAACATTCCCCCCAGTAGCAGAGGTTTTCTGTTGCCCTGATTCACAGAGTACAGGCTCTGAAGTGAATGGCAGCATTTAGGCTGATGGTACCTCCAGGGGAAAATATAGCGTTCTCTTAGTTTCCTCAGGGCAGTCAACTGGCCATCCCGCTCCACTAAAGAGAGGAAATCAACTCATCACTTCAGGAATAGCCTCTCTTTCTTCTCTCACCCCTGGGGGTTCACTCACAAGGTGCTGGCACCGGAAGGGCAAAAGAGTTGACACAGGAGAGGCTGACCACACTCCTAGCCACAGTGGCAAAGAGTGAGCCTTAAGGCCTTTCTCAGAGTGGCGGGGGAGGAGGTAATAACAACTTGGGTGGAGTGGAGGAGCCTGACTGAACATGCTAGGAACAGCTTAATCTGACCAATTAATAACAGAAGCACCAAGAAAGAGCATCACAAAGCCAGCCTCTGCCCATTTCCCAGGATGTATTTAGCTCTTAGTGGAGGTTATATCAGTACAGAGACTATTGGATTTTTAAAATTGAGATATAATTCACATACTGTAAATAAATTTTAATTTTATGTATGTATTTTAGGTATATTATGAATAATGCTGCTATGAAGACTGATAAGTTTTTATGTGAATGTTAAGTTTTCAATTCTCTTAAGTATATACCTAAGAGTGGGTCATATGGTAACTCTATGTTTAACTATTTGAGGAAATACCAAACTCTTTCAAAATAGCCACACTATTTTAGATTTTCATCAGCAATAAATAATGGTTCCAATTTCTCCACAACCACCCCAAATTTATTTTCCATTTCTTTGATTATAGCTGTTTTAGTGGGTGTGAAGTGGTATCATCATGGTTTTGACTTGCATTTTCCTAATGACTAATGATGCTGAGTATCTTTTCACATATTCTGGGGTCATTTGTATATATCTTCTTTGGAGAAATATCTACTCAGATGCTTTACTGGTTTTGTAAATTAGGTTGTCTTGTTATTGTTGAATTTATAAGACTTCTTTATCCACTTTTTTCTGGATAATAAATACCCATCAGATATATGATTTACAAATATTTTCTCCATCTGTGTAAGCTGTCCTTTTACTTACTTGGAAACATCCCTTGAAACACAAAACTTTTTAATTTTGATGAAGTACAATTTATCAATTTTTTTCTTTGATTGCTTGTGCTTTTGGTATTACATCTAAGAAACCATTGCCAAATCCAAGATTACAAAGATATATACCTATGTTTTCTTTAAGATTTTGGAATTCTAGTACTTACATTTAGGTCTTTGATTCACATATGGCATGAGGTAAGGATTCATCTTCATTCTTTTGCATGTGAATATCCAGCTTTTCCCATACCATTTGCACGAAAAAGAAATCATTTTCCACCATTGAATGGTCTTAGCAGTCCACTGAAGGTTAATTGATTTTTGGGCTCAACTCTCTTCCACTGATCTATATATCTATCTTTATGCCAGAAGCATGCTATCTTAATTATTGTAGCAGTGTAGTCAGTATTAGTCCTTCAACTTTGTTTTTCTTTTTAAGATTATTTTGGCTATTCTTGGTCTCAATATTTTCATTTGAACTTTGGGATCAACTTGTCAATTTTTTTCAAAAAGAAGCAGTTGAAATTTTGTTAGAGATTGATTTAATCTTAACAATATTAAGTCTTCAAATTCACAAACATATATGTCTTTCCATTTATTTGGGTATTTTTAAATTTATTACAGTAATATGTTGTGATTTTCAGTTAAGTTTTGGACTGTTTTTGATAGTTTGTTCCTAAGTATTTAATCTGTTTTGATGATTATAAATAGATTACATTTTTAGTTTACTCATTGCTACTGTATAAAAATAAAGTACCATGGTTGGATATTGGTCTTGTATCCTGCAGCCTTGTTAAACTCATTTATTTGTTTTAATAGTTTTCTTTTCTTGTGAAGATAGAGTCTCATTTTGTCACCCTCGGTAGAGTGCCATAGCATCATAGCTCAAACTCTTGGGCTCAACTGATCCTCTTGCCTCAGTCTCCAGGGTAGATGGGACTACAGGCGCCCACCACAATGCCCAGTTATTTTTAGAGACAAGGTCTCATTCTTTTTCAGGCTGGTCTCAAACTCCTGTGCTCAAGCAATCCACCTGCCTCAGCCTTCCAGAGTGCTGAGATTACAGGCATGAGCCACAACACCTGGCCTACTGTTTTAATAGTTTTTTAGTGGATTCTTAAAACTTCCTATATATACAACCCTATATACATGACCATGTCATCTACAAATAGGAATAGTTTTACTTATTTCTAATCTGTATGCTTTTAATTTTATTTTCTTGCTCAATTGCCCTGGCTAGAATTTTTAGTACAATGTTGAATACGCTGGCAGAGTGAAAACCCTTCTCTTAGGTGTTAGAGAGAAAGCATACTTTCTTTCATCATTAAGTATGAGTTAGCTGTCAGTTTCTCATAGATGTTATCAGGTTGAAGAGGTTTCTTTCTAGTGAATGTCTTTATTATGAAGGTATAGTGAATTTTGTGAAGTGCTTTATTCCTCATCTCCTGTGATGATTGTGTGGTTCTTGTCCTTTAGTTTATTGATATGGTATAATACATTACTTGATTTTTGGATGTTAAACTAACCTTGCATTCTCAGGATAGATTTCAATTGGTCATTATCTTAGTTGGCTCAGCATACCATAACAATGTACCATAGACTGGGTGGCTTAAGCCATAGAAATTTATTTTTTCACAGCCCTGGAGACTGGTAGACTAGAAGACTAGTTTTGAGTGGGAACTTTTCCTTTTCCTTTTTAAAAAGAAAGTGGCTATTGACCTCCCACTGGGACTTAGTAGAAACTTAAGGCTTAACAATAGGCTATCAAGTTATCATGCAACTTGAACACATTATCAACTGTGTGTTATTTTACCCACCAAAATATACAGTTGAGCTCTTGCAGCAGTACTCCATCATCAAATGGAAGTGGTATATAGAAGATTGGACTGGAGAAGACCCTGAAGGCACAAATTACATGAAGAAATGGCCCAAGTGCCTATGGTTTCCACTTCTGTTCCACTGCCTTCTCTTTCCCAGCTCATACTCATGGCCTCACAAGGAGTTCCCTGCAATCAGTTGACAGAGAAAGAGAAAACTTGGGTCTGGTCGACAGATGTTCTTGCATGATCTATAAGCACCACCTGAATGTGGTTAGCTGAAGCACTACAGCCCCTTTCTGTGATGTCCCTGAAAGGAAGCAATGAAAGGGAATCCTCCTAGAAGTGCATCTGGTTGATTGTTTTGTATGGAAAGAAAGTGACCAGAAATGTGATTATATATCAATTCATGGAAAGTGGCCAATGGCTTGGTTAGATGATCATGGCTTTAGAAGGAAGATGATTAGAAAAGTGGAGATAAATAAATTTGGATAAGAAGTATGGGGATAGACCTATCTGAATGGGCAAAAATAAATGTGAAAATATTTATATCCCATATGAATACTCACCAAAGGGTAGCTTCAGCAGAGGAGGATTTCAATAATCAAGTTGATAGGATGATCTGTCCTGTGCATTCCAGTCAACTTCTTTACCCATTCACCCAATAGGCTCATGAATGAAGTGGTCATCTGGCAGGAAGGGAAGTTGTGCATGAGCTTAACGGTATGGACTTCTACGCACTAAGGCTGACCTAACTGTGACCACTGCTGAGTGCCCTATCAGCTAGCAGCAGAGACTAACACTGTGCTCCCAACATGGCATGATTCTCTTGGGTAATCAGCCGGCTACCTGGAGTAGGTTGAGTACATTAGACTATATCCATTACCAAAAGGCAGTATTTTGTCCTTACTGGAATAGACACTTTTACTGAATAGGAATTTGCTTCCCTGTACAAAAGGCTTCTGTCAAAACTACTCTCCATAGACTTAGAGAATGCCTTATCCACCAGAATAGTGTATTCCACACAGCATTGCTTTTGCTCAAGAAACTTATTTCACAGCAAGAGACATGGAACAATGAGCCCAGGCTCATAGAATTTACCGGTCTTATATCACTATCCTGATACTTCATCACTATCCTGAACCAGCCAGCCTGATAGAACAGTGGAATGGCCTTTTGGAGACTAAGTTACAGTGCCAGTGAGGGCAATATCTTACAGAGCTCAGGCAGTGCTCTCCAGGAGGTGCTATGTGATCTGAATCCACTTCCAATATGTAGTAATGCTCCCCAGCCAAGTTTTACAGGTTTAGTAGAAATCAAGGAATGGAAAAGGAGGGGCATCACTCATTATTATTTCTAGTGATCCACTGGCAAAAGTTTTGCTTCCTATTCCTATTACCATGCGTTTTGCTAGCTTAGAGATCTTAGATCCAAAGGAAGAAATGTTTCCACCAAGAGACACGACAGTGATACCATTGTACTGGAAGCCTACCCACGTTGGATTCCTCATGCCTTTGAATCAACAATCAAAGGGAAGTTATGTGCTGGCTAGGGTGATTGATTCCAATTACCAAGGGTAAATTAGACTACTAGTCTGCAGTAGAGGTAAAGAAGAGTGTGTCTGTAATACAAGAGATCTCTTAGGGGTTCTCTTAATATTACAATATTCTGCCATTAAAATCAGTAGACTACTATAAAAAACCTAATCCAAGTGAGACTACTAATGACCCAGTCCCTTCACCAATGAAGATTTGGGTCTACTAACCAGTAAATAACAGGACCAGGTGAGGTACTTTCCGAATTCAAAAAGAATACAGAATGGATAATGGAAGAAAGTTGTTATAAATGCCAATTATGACTACACAGTCAGTTATAAAAATGAGGACTATAATTATCATGTATATTTCTTCCTTGTTTTGTTATTAGTTTATTTGTGTACTTATCAATATTTAATTTTCTTTCTTATTTCTTTATTGTGTATCATAAGATATTGACTTATATTACAGTGTTTAAGTATCACTAATTTTAGATTCTACTATTTAAGTTATGAGATACTAAGGAGAAGAGTAAACATCCCTCAGGGGTTTTACCTCTTCTTTTGGAGAAGGGGTTATTGTGTTTTCAATTATATGTAGGATAGTTGTATAAGTTTAATTAGAATTATGACCTTATTATTTTTTCTTATTTGGAGATTAAATGTGGTATAGCAGTCACATACCGATGCCAATTTGGTACCAAACGAAGACCAATGGGGGTTAGTAACTGACCCCAGAATGACTATAATTTTGCAAGAAATCTATGTTTTACATATAATGATACAAGTAACCAACAACACTTAAATCACATTCTCTGTATGTTCTTTTCATTATATTTTCTTCTTGTGATGCGTGGCTAGAACAGATGTATTTGCTGTGCTCACTGCATGCCTTCATATATTTCTAGTCTCTTCCAGGGGAACAAAGGTAGCAGTGACCTTGTTTTTGATAAGCTTTTCTCTGCTTGTCCCATGACTCTTCCTGTTGATTTGTTATGAACTGTTCCTTTTGTCACCATGCCTTGTCCTTGATTGCATTCATGTCCACAAAGACTCATTGCCAATGTATATTTTTTGTGGAGGCCACACACATTTTTGGTGTGCCTTCTGTTTTCTTCACAGAACTGTCCTGAGAAATCTTTCAAAAAGTATTTTCTGGCTTGGCACCTGTGGCTCAACGGGCTAAGGCGCCAGCCACGTACACCTGAGCTGGCGGGTTCGAATCCAGGCTGGGCCCACCAAACAACAATGACAGCTGCAACCAAAAAATGGCCGGGCACTGTGGTGGGTGCCTCTAGACCCAGCTACTTGAGAGGCGGAGGCAGGAGACTCACTTGAGCCCAGGAATTGGAGGTTGCTGTGAACGGTGATGCATCAACACTCTATCCAGGGTGATAGCTTGAGACTCAGTCTCAAAAAAAAAAAAAAAGTATTTTCTTCTTGACTGTTTCTTCAATGAACTTCTAACCAAGAACTATTTGTTTCCTGAAAAATCACATAGGAGTTGTATGCTGCAATGTCAATGATGTTGAAGAAAATTGCCAGGAGCCAACACCGAGTTCCTTGGTGACAGGAATCCAGTTCTCACACACTTACCAAGCATGTCAACACCTGCTTTAGTAGCATTATGAAAGTGGATGACATCAGACTTGTTATCCATCACCATCATGTTTTTGTGCTGTGTGGAAAGTACTGTAGCTACCTTCCTGCCCCTATTAATGTCACACAGAGAGAGAAGGCAAATCTTACTGTATCAGGTGAAGAGTTTTTCATTGATGCTGGTCTGAGTTCTACAGGCAAATCCCTTTTATTATAAGAACATACCCACTGTGATCATATTCTTTTCATTCAAGTCAAAACCCAGGGCAATGGAGGTAAACTTTCTGTCCATGGTAATATTTCTTCCAGACTGATCCAAATGAATGTGGTGAACCAGACTTTTTACAATCTCAGAGATACTATTATAATTTCTCAGAAGGTTCTTGGATTTCCCTGCATATGGTTTTTCTATAAAACAGAAGAATCACACAAAAGATTTACTGCAATTCCATACTTCCCAGGTTTAGTTAGTATATAAAGTTTGAATAGATAACATCCATGAAATGATACCAATTCCTTATTGACAATTATAGGACTGCAGTAAAATGAGGGTTTATTTACAACCTTATTCCAGAGCTCTTGAACTGGAGCAAGCTTATGCTGTCCGTGAGCTTCACATGTTGCCGCATCATGAAAATGTAGACATTTCAGTGGGAGTCACATTCTATTTTCTAAAAACATAACATGGTAGACTGGAAAATTCTTCTTACTAAAAAGATCTCAGGTATTGTCTTTATTCTGCTCTTATACACCACAATTTAGAAGAATTCCAATTAGTTTTAATATTCCTTCTTTTACAAAATCACCAGAATTTTGGATGAATACATCCTTATGTAACTCTTTGACTGGGTGTAGTTTCTGGTTTATAAATTTAATAATTACATCTAGAGTTTCACTATCAATAAATAGTTGAAAAGCACCCAATGATGCTTTTCATCCAACCAACAGCCTCTAGAACCATGAACCAAATAAGCTTTCTTTGGGTTCTATTCCTGATTGTACCCCTAGTTGCATCTTCCTAACATTAGCTGATTGTCTTCTTCCTTGATCCTTTATTGTCTGTGAGTTCCACATCATTCCTAATGGTGACATCATCTGAGCCATAGGCTGCTCTATTTTTACAACTGTGCATGGTCTTATCTTGGGCTTTGTATTTTGCATTTCATCTTCTCCATCATCTTCTTCTTCTTCTTCTTCCTCTTCACTCTCTACTTCAGAATGAATAATTTCACATCCCAGGCTAGGCAAGGAGGCTCATGCGTATGATCCTTGCATTCTGGGAGGCTGAGGCAGGAGGATCCTTTGAGCTCAGAAGTCCAACACCAGCCTGAGCAAGAGTGAAACCCCATCTTTACTAAAAAAAAAAAAAAAAAATATATATATATATATATATATATATATATATATATATATATATATTATGTGGGAAAATTGGCAGGTGCCTATAGTCCCACCTACAAGGCAGGCTGAGGCAGGAGGATCACTTGAACCCAGGAGTTTGAGGTTTCTGTGAGCTAGGGCAATTCCACAGTTCTCTAGCCTGGCCAACAGAGTAATACTTTAATAATAATAATAATACTTTCACTTTCCACCTCTAAGCATTCTTCTTGTTTACTGTCTGAACAACTGAAAACATCCTCATCATTTCTTTCCACATCTGACATTATCAGTTTTTTCTCAGTTACTGACAAGTTATAGTGCCTCTTGGCCATATTTGTGTCTGTATCATGAGTAAAAAAAGTAAGCCATTGCTTAACATAAATGGATTTACAGAATTATCAGATATTTTATATTTTCAGTCATCCATACCTATTCTATGCCTGTCCCACCACTGCATTTTGGAAGTAGATAGCTTGTTTTAATTTCACAAGCTCACAGCTAAAGGGAATTTGCCTCAGGATAAATTGTGCCTTGAGTTTTTATCCATATCTGATTTAGATGAGACTCTGGATTTTAGATTTTTTAGTTATTGCCGAACAAGTTGAGAATTTGGGGGCTATTGGAATAGAGTGAATGTATCTTTTATGTGAGAAGGACATGAGTTTGGGGGTTGGAGGGACCCGGGACAGGATGCTATCGTTTGAATATCCCTTCCAAACTTAATGTTGAAATGTAATTGCCAGTATTAGGAGGTAGACCTTTAACAGGTGGTTAGGTCATGAGACTCTGCCTCATGAATTGATTAATGTCATTATCTCAGGAGTGAGTTAGTTATGGTGGGAGTGGGCTCCTAATAAAAAGATAAAATTTGGCCCTCCTTTCCCTCTCTGTCTTCCGTCTTTCTCATCATGCGATTCCTTCGGTCACGTTATGATGCAGCACGAAGGCCCTCACCAGATGCCAACACCCTGTTCTTGAATTTTCTGGCCTCCAGAACCATGAACCAAATAAACTTGTTTTCTTGATAAATTACCCAGTCTGTGGTATTCTACTCTAGCAGCAGAGACGGGAGTAAAACAGAGTATCATAGATGCGTATCTCATAGGTACATGTTTCCATTTTTAAAAAGTTGTGAAACTGATTCTTAAGGTGACGTTTTACATTCCCACCAGCAGTGTATGAGAGTCTCAGTGTCTCTGTATCCTCACCAAAACTTAGTTTTTGAATTTTATCTACAGTTATACCTGTGTGGGTTTAATAGGCATTTTCCCAGTGATTGGTGAAGTTGAGCATCTTTTTATGTGCTTATTTCTTATCTATATGTCATCTTTGATGACCTATTCTTTCAAATATTTTGCTTATTTTTAAAATTGGGCTGTCTTTTTATTAAATTGTAAAGATTCATTAGGCATTTTAGATGTAGGATCTTTGATATATATTTTGTAATCTTTTCTCTCAGTGTCTTGCCCTTTTATTTGTGTAACAATGTTTTTTGAAGAGTAAACATTTCCCCCCCAAAATTTAAGTTCCTTTTATATATTAATTTTTTGTAGTTCTTGGCCAGGCATGGTGGCTTATACCTATAATCCTAGCACTCCAGGAGGCTGAGGCAGGTAGATTGCCTGAGCTCACAGGTTTGAGACCAGCCTGAGCCAGAGTGAGACTTCATCTCTAAAAACATAGCCAGGCGTTGTGGCGGGTTCCTGTAGTCCCAGCTACCGGGGAGGCTGAGGCAAGAGAATCACTTGAACCCAAGAGTTTGAGGTTGCTATGAGCTATGACGCCACAGCACTCTACTGAGAAGTTTTTATAGTTCTTGCTTTTAGTGTAGTTAAGAAATTTTTGCCAATCTTGAGGAGCACTAAAATTTTCTCCTATTTTCTTATAGATGTTTTACAACTTGGGGTTTACACTTAGAATTCATTTTGAGTTCTTTTTTGTATAAGGTAAGAGTTAAGGATAGAGGTTTTTTTTTTATATACAACCAAACTGTTCCAGTATCATTTGTTGAGAGGATTACTCTTCTACATTGAGTTGTCTTTGTATCTTTGTCAAAAATTAATCAATCATATATGTGTAGATTTATTTCTAGAGTCTCTGTTTTGTTACTTTGATAACTATGTCTCTTTTGTGCCAAAACAATACTCTTTTGACTACTGTAGATTTATAATAAGACTTAAAACTATCTAGTGTATGTCTTCCAACATGGTTCGTCTTTTACAAAATTGTTTTGTTGATTCTAAGTACTTCATATTTCTAAATAAGTTTCAGAATCAATTTGCAATTTCTAGAAAGAAGTTTTGATTGGATTTTGATTGCGATTACATTGAAGCTATGGAGGAATTTTAGAAGAAATGATATCTTAACAATATTGTTTTTCATTTCAGAAACACAATACAGCAGAACCTCCATAGTTGACCACCTCCTTACTTTTACCTAACTTTCATAGAATGGACACACACCACACGTACTGAATGGAAGTTCCTTATGTTGACCACCTTCATATGTTGACCAGTTTGTTATAGTCCCTTGGGTGATCAGCTTACAGAGGTTCTATTGGATAAGATTCTCTTTCATTTAGTTTTTCCTCAGCAATATTTTATATTTTCAAAGTGCGCACGTGTTTATAAACTAATATACTATTATAACAAACAATGCCAAAATATTAGTAGCTGAACAAATACGTCCCGATCTAGTATTCTAGGATACATCTGATGATCTCATAACTCAAGGCATTTCCATCTGGTGTCACCACCATCACCCTCAGAACCCCAGAGGGTTTCTGAGCCCTCTGTTGTATCCTCCACATCTGTCTGGAAGCAGGAGAAGAGAGAACATTAGAGGATCCCCTCTGGAAAGTTTTCATGAGCCTGGATGGAAGCAGCACATATCACTTCTGCCACATTCTATTGGCCAGAAGCCAGTCCCATTGCACCCCGTTAACATTGTAAGAAAGGCTGTGGAATGTATCCCAGCTGTTGCGTGCACTGAAGAAAAGGAGACAGGAACTATTTAGCACATAGCAGTCTCAGTCATATAGAAACATATCTTAGAGAAAATCTCACACAGATAAACAAAGAGCTATGAAAGGATATTCAATGCTGTATTATCTGAAAGTACAAATGGCCTCAAAAACCTAAGTAGCCAATAATACGTCTGTCTGGATTAAAAACAGACTTCTTAAAAAGACCTCAAAAGCACAAACCACGATACGTAAACTTAGTAGATTTAACTGCATGAAAACACCAATGACAACAGTAAGGGAAGAGTCATCGACTGGGAGAAGATTTTTCAATATCTAAACTTGGGGACATATGTGGGAGTAAAAGAAGGTTGTTTTCATGCTTAAGCTAAGACAATGGGCAAAAATCTAACTTACCTAAAACCAACAAAGTATTAATGATTGAATTATCCACACAACCAATAAGAGAATATAGGAAACCCAACGGGAAAAGAATGGACAGGAAAACTGATAGATTTAGTGAGTTTATAATGAACTACTCAACAGAAATAGCAATTTGATAAGTGCAGAAGAGAGAATACTTTGCACCCATCAGGTCTGCAAAAATGAGACATTCAAACAATATCAAGCTTTCATTAGGTTGGAAAAAAATGATAACCCCCATGCGCTTCTGGTGGCTGTATTCACAGGTAAGACCATTCGGAAGAGTAACAGGGCAGTGCTTCCTGAATTTAAGTACGCATTTACCATATGACCTAGGACTTGCATTTCTGGGTTTATGGCACACCTCACAGAAATTGCAGTTTCTGCTCCAAACCACTGCAGTAAAATGAACATCACAATAAAGTGAGTTGCACACATTTTTTTGCTTCCCGGTACATGTAAAAGTTATGCTTATGCTATACTGTAATCTATTAAGTGTGCACTAGCATTATGTCTAAAAAACAATGTACATAACTTCATTAAAAAATGCTTTACTGCTAACAAATGTTAATGATTATCTGGGCCTTTAGCAAGTTGTAATCTTTTTACTGGTGGAAGACCTTGCTTCCATGTTGATAGCTGCTGACTGATCAGGGTGGTAATTGCTGAAGATGGGGTGGTTGTGAAAATTTTAAAAAATAAGACAACTATGAAGTTTCCTGCCTGAATTGACTCTTCCTTTCAGGAAAGATTTCTCTGTAGGATGTGATGATGCTATTGATAACATTTGACACACAGTAGGACTTCTTTCAAACTTGGCATCAAGTCTCTCCAACCCTACGGCTGCTTTATCAACCAAGTTTATGTGATAGTCTAAATACCTTGTTGTTGTTTCAACAATGTTCACAGCATGTTCACTGTGAGGAGATTCCATCTCGGGAAGCCACTTCCTTTGTTTCATCCATAAGAAGAAACCCTTATTCATTCAAGTTTTATCATGAGATTGCAGCAATCCAGTCACATCTTCAGGTTCCACTTCAGTTTTCTGGCTCTTTCCACCACATCTGCAGTTAACTTTCCCTCTTGAGGTCTGAACCCCTCAAAGTCATCCATGAGGGTTGGAATCAGTTCTTCCAAACTCATATTAATATGGATATTTTGACATCCTCCCACAAATTGCAAATGTTCTTAGTGGCATCTAGAATGCTGAATCCTTTCCAAAATGTTTTCAATTTACTTTGGCCAGATGCATCAGAGGAATGACTACCTATGGCAGCTATACCCTTAAAAAAATTATTTCTTATGTACTAAGACTTGAAAATTGGAATCACTCCTGGATCTATGGGCTGTAAAATGAATGTTGTGTTAGTAGGCATGAAAAAAACATTTATCCCCTTCTGCACCTCCATCAATGCTCTTAGGTGACCAGGTGTATTGTCAATGAGCAGTAATATTTTGAAAAAAATCTTCTTTTCTGAGCACTACATCTTAACAGGCTTAAAATATTCTGTAAACCGTGATAGAAACAGATGCGCTGTCATCTAGGCTTTGTTGTTCCATTTCTAGAGCACAGGCAGGAAAGATTTAGCATAAAGCTGAAGCGTCCTAGAGCACTGGCTTCAACATCATTAGCCCTGAATACAGAGTTGACCTGTCACTTGAAGAAATCAGGAATAGATGTCTTCTCTCTGGCTGTGAACATCCTAGTTGGCATCGTCTTCCAATACAATGAAGCTGATTCATCTTCTGTTTAGAGTAGCTACTTTCATCATTGATTTTAGTTGGATCTTCTGGATAACTTGCTATAGCTTCTATATCAGCCCTTGCTGCTTCACCTCACATTTCTGTGTTATGGAGGTGGCTTCTTTTCTTAAATCTCATGAACCAACCTCTGCTAGCTTCACAATTTTCTTCTGTGACTTTTTCACCTCTCTTAGCCTTTCAGAATTGAATAAGGTTAGGGCCTTGCTCTGGATTCAGCTTTGGTTTACGAGAATATTGTGGCTGGTTTGATCTTCTACCCTTCTCTCCAGACCACTCGAACATGCCCATATCAGCAAGAAAACTGTTTCATTCTGACGTATGTTAAGTACTTTGAAGTGACCTCTTGTGGAGAAGAAAATGAAGAAATCGGTTGTTTCTTATCATTCATGAGTTCCCTGGAGCAGCACGCACCTTTCCTTTCTTTCAAGAATTTTTCCTTTGGATTCACAATTTGCTAACAGGTGCAGAAAGCCTCCCTCGTGGAGTGTGTCTCGGCTCTCCACACAGCTTCCTCACTGAGCTTCATCATTTCTAGCTTTGATGAAAAGTAAGAGACACATAACTCTTCCTTTGACTTGAACACTTAGAGGCCATCGGAGGGTTATTATTGGCCTAATTTCAATAACGTTGCATCTCAGAGAATGAGAAGCTCTGAAGAGAAGGAAAGAGCTGAGGGAACGCCCTGGTGATAGTGCCGTCAGAACTCCTGTAACATGAGTCCATCAAGTTCGCCATCTTACCTCGGTGAAGTTCACTGCCCCCAAACACACGCACATAGTAACAGCAACTCTGACTGATCACAGACCACCAGAATGGGAGTAACAACTGAAGAAGTTTGAAACATTGTGAGAATTACAAACACGTGACACAGACATGAAGTGAGCAATGCCGTTGGAAAAAATGGCACAGAAAGGCTTAGCACAGAGTGCCACAAACCTTCCAGGCGGGAAAAACGCAATACCTGGAAAGGGCAATGAAGTGAAGTGCAGTGAAATGAGGCACACTCGTTTGTGGTCAGGGGCTGTGTAGGGGAAATGTCCCTACAGTCAGGCTTGGGGGCAACCTGAGTGCTCACTACTAAGGAAACGGAGAAATCAGACGTGATGGCCCCGTGGAACACCACGAAGCAGTTAGACATGGGAGTCTTATCAGATGAGCGTGCATGAGGGAAGATCTTCAGATCCTAATGTGAATTTTAATTTTTAGAGTTTTTTAATTTTTCCTTTCTTCTTGGAGACAGAGTCTCACTTTGTCACCCTGGGTAGGAGGCTGTGGTGTTATCGCTCACAGCAAACTTAAACTCTTGGGATTAAGCAATCCTCTTGCCTCCCAAGTAGCTGGGACTACAGGTGCCCACCACAATGTTTGGCTATTTGTTAAGAGACGGGGTCTCTCTCTTGCTCGGGCTGGTCATGAACTCTTGAGGCGATCCACCTGCCTCAGCCTGCCAGAGTGCTAGGATTGCAGGTGTGAGCCACCGGGCCCGGCCCCTAAGGGTGAATTTTAAAAACAAAGAACAAAGGAAAGAATAAAATCAATAGCACATGCATACAAAAAAATACATATTCAAAATATTCTTGAAGTTTGTGTCCATTTAAAGACCCATATTAAGTACTTTGTAGTCACTTCGTGTGGACAGGAAAATAAAGAAATGAACTATGATTTATAGAGGCCTTGGCTAGACTGACGATGAAAACGCAGCTTGACCTGAGGGAAGGATCAGCTCAGAAACTGCAACTTCAGCTCCCTCAACGAGCCCTCAATCAGGGCAGGGTGGCAGGCAGGCAGGAGGACAGTCAGAGTGGCTGAAAGACAGGGGAATAAAGTCCAAGAGTTCCTCCAAATATGAGTTACTTCTTGTTAAGATGGTTTGGGAACTCACAAAGAAAACACACAGAACGCTGTCGTACGACACCACTGGTTTTTGCAGGGTGTGAGAAGCTTTGTGGAGGTTTTGGGTGAGCTTTCCTTTTTATTGAGAAACACCCGAGTGGTTTGAAATGCTGAACATGGTTCGCCACAATGCCCTATACTATAATTAAACTATTGGGTTAGAGGCCTGTTTGCTCTGTGTAATGTGCTGTGTGAAACAGGGCGCTTGCCTTTGGTCGTTGCTGGATCTTTCTAACAAGCAACGGGGGATGGGTGAAGTCTCTATGTATTTTCCTGCACTTCACTGAGGCAATCCTGTGTGCACTGTCAGGTCAAGGCCATGGCCCTGCCATGTCTATTTTACTTTAGTTACAAGCGTTGGCAGGAGATGCTTAAGAAGACAAGAGGTATTTAGGATCTCTGGTCCTTTGAGATACCAAATTATAAAGCAGCCACAGAAATGAGTCAGCCTACTAAGTTGGGCTATAACCACGGCTGGCCAGAGTGCTCCTGCTTCCTTAGTCACAAGATGTGCAGGCAGGGCCCTAAAATGCTCCATCCCTCTGCATCCTCCCAGCACCCAGAGCCATATCCTTTCCACAACAGTTCCTAAATGAATTTTGTTGATTGACTGCTAAGCACACACTCAAGCATGTAAATCTGAACGCCCAGTCTGTGTAAAGGGTATAATGGTCTTAGAGTGCTAAAATTGTTGAGAAGAGGTAGTTATACATTTCCTTGGACAGAAAGCAGACCGTGGAAACCGTCTCTATTTTACTTTGAATGTTGCAAACTGCTGCAAAAGTGGGAGATGACAGTGCAAAACTCAAGCAACTAATTTTAAAGAAACTAATTAGATTACAATTTAGAAGACAAAAAGCAAATTCATGAGTGGCAAGACAAAATTCAAAATTATCAGCTGATATAGAATTACATGATTTAAAAGATTACAATAAGAAGTAGCGGTTAGTGAAATGTACAGATTTAAGGAAATGGAAGTTTAATTTTAACTGTGCTTTCAAATGCTCCCCTGGCCCCATCTGTACCTCCATCTGCTACATTCTCTCCCTTCTAGTAAAAATCCTTTAAGGAATTGTCTATACTCACTGTCCTGACATCTTCACTTCCCATCTCTTGAAACATGATCCCATCAAACTTTTGTTTTCACCTCTCCATGAAATTGCTGTTAGCAAGGTCCTTAATGAGCCCCACGATGCCAAATTAAACACTCAATTCCAAGGCCTTCTCCTAACTGACTTCTCAGAGGCATTTGTTTGCTCCTCTTCTTAAAATTGCTCTTAACTATTTTTTTAAATATCTACTTTAGAATTCTTTTAGACTTCATAAAAGTTGCAAAAATAGTTCAGAGAGTTCCCGAGTTCCTTTCACCTGGCTTCCTCTAATAATAGTATCTTTCATAACCAGAGTCCGATCATGCACTTTTAAACTTTTCAGACTTTGAAAAACTGCTCTTGCCTTCTTGAAACTCATTTCCTCCATTGGTTCCTGTTGTTCCCCCCACTCCTAGTTTTCCTCTCTTTCTACCTCCTGTATGAAATGAGTTCTTCCATTCTTCCCTGTCTTGAAATGTTGGCATGTCTGGGGCCTCAGTCCTTGTACTTATCATTTTAATCTCACATGACCTCGCCTAGTCCCATAACTTTAGATAACATGGCTATGAAGAAATTCTCAGATGATCAACTCAAGCCTTGAGCCCTCCTCTGAATCCCTGGTTTGTATATCAAACTGCCTACCCAACCTCACCCCCTGGGTATCTACTAGGTATCTCACTGTAACTGGTCATATCTCATTCGAGCCTTGTCATCCAATGCCTTCATCTAGCATCCCCTTCTCATGATGGTTCCATCATTCAGTTATGCACTCAGGCTGAAAACTGGAGTCATCCAGGACTATCCTCTTTCTCTCATACATCTACACTCAATCTAACAGCAGGTCCTATTGGCTCTAACCTTCAAAATGTGAACACTGCTCACCACTTTCTCTCTATCACCCTAAGCCAAACCACCTTTACCTCTTCCCTCCTAAGTGGCCTCCAGACTCCCACCTACGCCCTCTCAAGCTTATTCTATACACGGCAATGAGAGAGTCTTTTAAAATGCGAATAATTTCATGTCATTCTTCTACTCAGAACCTATCTCACTGTCTTCCCACAGATACAAATCCATTATCTCCTTAGAATAAAATCCAGGCACTTGTCATGGCCGGTGAGATCCTACATGATCCGTGCTGTCTTCTCCCACCTCTCCAACTCTCCACTGCATTGCCTCCTTAGTGTGTGCAGCCTCCTGGCTATGCCAGAATCCCTCGTATCTTCCCACAGGTGGGCATTTGCACGTAGGGTCCCTCTGTCAGGAACACAGTTTCCCAGCAATTCCCATTCCAGACTCTGTTCATTCCCGCAGATGCGCCATCTCTGACGCTCTTATCTGAGGCAATGGCCACCCTCCCACAGCTCCATCCCTATCCAGGCTTGCTATTCTTAATAAAACTCTCACATCACATGACTGGCTGGCTGGTTGGTTGCTTGCTTTATTGCTTGTTTATCCAGTTGTCCGTCACCCACAATAGAATATAAACTCCACAAGAACCAGGACTTCGTCTCATTTGGGGTCACTGCTGATCCTCAGCATGACATACAGTAGATACTCTGTAAATATTTCTTAACAAAGAAATGACACAGCAATTAAGGACTCTATAGAAATGTTGTCATAGCTGGGCATTGTGGTGGGGCCTGTAGTCCCAGCTACTTGGGAGGCTGAGGCAAGAGGATCATTTAGCCCAAGAATTTGAGGTTGCTGTGAGCTGAGCTACGATGCCAGGACACTCTACCTAGAGCAATGGAGTGAGACTGTGTCAAAAAAGAAAGAAAGAAAGGAAAGAAAGAAAGAAAGAAAGAAAGAAAGAAAGAAAGAAAGAAAGAAAGGGACAGGAAAGGAAAGGAAAGGAAGAAAGAAAGAGTCTCCAAGAACATACTTAGATGGGTAACAAGGAAGTTTGAAATCCAGGTTGAAAACATAAAATTTTACAGAGGCTAGTTGAAATTTCTGTCACTCAGGATGAAATGGTTTTGTTTTTGGCCATCTCAGTCTTACTGTGCTAGAAACACCCTGAATTATCTATGGGCAATTATTATACAAATATGTCAACACTGAATATTTCAAATATAAAACTGTTTTCATGGATTTAGCTCAAATGCTTTACAGGCAACTTGAATTGATGTATGAAGTCCACCTGTTTCCCACTATGTTAAAAAATGTGGCATATGTTTTAATCTCTGTCCATATGGTCTCTTTCCTGGGTCACTGCTCTAACAATAAATAGGCTCACTTGAGCAATAAACGTGTGAGGTTTTTAAATTATATCCTTGGTATAGCTTAATTATGCTATAAATATTTTCTTCTTTCATCTCTAAAGAAGATACACGCACATGTGTGGCATGCAGAGACGCCATTCTGTTATTTGTCTCTTTTCCTTCTGCCCGAGGCAGTGTTCTATTCTTATATAATCCCTAAAGATAAAAATCAATGACAGATACATCCAAACCCCAAACATAATCTCTCTATCCTTGTTCATTTTCACTTTGTAAATTTGTGTATTATGTTACAGCCCCTGAGAAAGTAAGTCTAAATTATAATGGTATTTCTTTTGGCAAATACCTCAGTTTGCATGGTTCCTTACCTAATGAATATTCTCTCTAAAGAAATAACCCCTGAGACTTCAGTATTGCTTGCGCAAGCTATGCAAGCTGGCAGAGCTCCTCCTGAGGATGTTACAACTGGGCAGGAGGAGTCGAACACTGAGAGTTGGAGTTCCCCCTGGTCCTGCTGCATCCCCAAGCTCCATTATCCTGCCCTTCGCCTCCTCTCCCTGCTTCTGAGCTCGTTTCCTTTGCTCCTTCATCAAGCCTCACTTCTAGCAATACACATATCTCTCTTTTCATTCCATTCAAGGCATAGGAGAATCAACCTTGTGGAAAACACAGTAAGGTACATAGATCATAGTCAGCAAAATTAAACATACATTTTTAAAAGACAAAGGAGAAACGAGAAATTCAGAAGGACTTCTAACATACTCAAAATCAGAGAGAGTCCCCAAAGAAAAAAAATAAAGCAATGGAATAGAACAAAAAAACTGAAGACATAATTGGGGAGACTTGTTCTGCAATTAAACAACGTATCAGAAATAACTGATCCAGAGAGATCACATCATATCCTATCATGACAAACTTATTGCCTTCAAATAAAGAAAGAATTCTTTGCATAGTCAGGCAGAAAAAAGTCTCTTATAAGGTAGCAAAAATGGGATAATTCAATATTCTATGCAGAAGATAACAATTAATAACTCTTACAGATGCTTGAGGGGAAAAAAATGTGATCCTATGACCTCAGAGCCAGCAAGAATGAAGGATGCAGATAAACAGCTTTCGGCAGGTAAAAACTCAAGAAATATTTCCACTGAGCATTTTTGGAGAAGACTATTAGAGGATGAGCTATAGCCCACAGCAGGAAAACTGAGAAAACTATGACAGTTGGATAGGAAGCAAATATTTAATGTATTTAATTGGAATAAAATAAAATGTAAATGTTTTGACAAAAATAAAAATGAATGTTGTAAGAGGAAAAAGAAAGAAGGGGTAATTATTATATAGGTAATCAGTAAAAAGAAAAATATAAACCTTACTGAAAAATTGTACACACATACACACACATAAAGCAAAGAAATTAAACTACATAGTTAAAAACTTTTTATGATTAAAAGTACAAAATAGTATGCCAGAATTAACATTGAAGTTCTCTTACTGTTAACTATAGATAGACTTACTCACCTGTTATATTAGTTAGGGGCTAAGCTACTTTATCAGAAAGACCTTGAAAGATAGTGGCTTAAAAAAGTAAAATTTTATCTTTCTTATAAAACTCCCCAGAAGTGAGTATTTCAAGACTGCAGGGAAACTCTACTTCCTGAGGCCATCCAGGGACTCTGGTTCTGTCTACCTTGTGGCCTGGATATGTGTAATGTGTTGTTCTCACCAGTATCATCTGCACTGGCTCAATAGCCCCACACCTGCTGGAAGGAGGACAAAGGAAGGCCAGAGAAAGTGGCTTCACCTTTAAAAATAAAGTTGCACAATTTCTTTCTACTCACATACTTTGTCATGTAGCCAAGTTTCACTGCAAGAGAGATGGTGAAATAGTGTAGGAATTCCATCTTGGCATTTCTTAGAAAATTTATGTTTTCCTAAATCGTAAGAAAATGTGTTAAGAAAAAATATGAGAAATGTTTTCTTACAAGAATCAAAATCTTACAATCAAAATGGAGATGTCACTGATTTGAAAAACTGCAGTAACATCAAGCCGAAAACAAGAACAGGAAACGCTAACTGTGGAGTTGAATGCTAAGGTCAACTGAGGAAGCAGGGCAGGAGCACAGAGAGGAGAAGCAACCACAGTCTAACCAGTAAGTCTTGTTTGTGGACGTTGCTGTATTATGGTGAGAAAGCTATGGAGATCTGTTAAAGTTTTACCTGGGTAATAATCAGCACAGCATATGAGAATTTTACTATTTAAGGCTAGAGAAAGAACTATCCAAAGGATTGAAAGGAACATTCCTTGAAGCTTACACAAGACCAGGAATAGTTTCTCTTCCTATATCCAGAGTGAAAAACCTCATAATTTAAGGAACAGAAGGTAGAGTACTCAGAAATCTATTGCCTTAATTTTGGATAAGAATTAGCCTAAAATAAATGCTTCTCTGGTCCCCCCTAAGAAAATTGAAAAAATAAGATCGTAAAATATTCAAACTCTTTTCAGGTAACTTAGTTGTGTCCCAGAAGAAAGCTTAAAGATATTTACAGACATACAAAAATATCCAGCACATAACAATGTAACATTGACAATGTCTAACACATGATCAAGAATTACCAGGCATACAAAGAAGCAGGACAATATGACTCATAATGAGGAGAAAATTGAAAATGACTCATAACTGATACACATAATAAAATTAGTTAACAAGGACATTAAAACAGTTATTACAAACATATTCTTCTTATTCAAGATGTTAGAGAAAAGATTGAGAATGGAAAACATCAAAAAAAGCCTAAAGCAAAATTCTAGAAATGAAAAATGTATTTCTGAGATAAAAAATATACTGGATGGGATTAACCTCAGAGTAGACACTGCAGAAAGAATAGATTAGTGAACTTGAAGACACAACAATGGAAATTATCCAAAATGCAACACAAGGAGAAAAACTCTAGAGAAAACAAAACACCAAAGCATCAACCAAAAATCCATATAATTGGAGTGCCAGAAAGAGGAGAGGAAGAGGCCACAAAAAGAATTTGAATAGGTGGCACCTGTGGCTCAAAGGAGTAGGGCACCAGCCCCATATGCTGGAAGTATAGGGTTCAAACCCAGCCCAGGACCAAAAAAAAAGAATTTGAATAAATAATGGTTGAAAATTTCAAACTTTAATAAATCTATAAACCCAAAGAGCTAAGAATTGCTGCACACAAGAAACATGACTAAAGCTACACAAGATACCACAATCAAATTGTTTAAGACCAGTGATAAAAAAAAAAAAAAATCTTAGGAGGAAAGAAAAAGGGCAGTGCCTATGGCTCAGTGAGTAGGGTGTCGTCCCCATATACTAAGGGAGGTGGGTTTGAATCCGGCCCCAGCCAAACTGCTGCAAAAAAATAGCCAGGCATTGTGGCAGGTGCCTGTAGTCCCAGCTACTTGGGAGGCTGAGGCAACAGAATTGACTAAGCCCAAGAGCTGGAGGTTACTGTGGGCTGTGATGCCACTGCACTCTACTGAGGGTGACAAAGTGAGACTCTGTCTCTAAAAAAAAAAAAGAAGGAGAGGAAAAAAAACCAAACAAGCACTTTTCTTATAAGAAACATTGCATGGCAGAAGATAGTAGAACAACATTTTTAAAGTAGCAAAAGGAAAAAAAAAATTTAACCTAGAATTCTAAATCCAGTGAGGAATTTTCAAAAACAAATGTGAAAAATATCCTTTTTCAGATCTACAGAAGTAGAAAGAGCTAATCCCCAGCAGATATGTGCTATAAAAAATGTTAAAAGAAAGTCATTCAGGCAGAAAGAAAATGAGAAAAGATGGAAATCTGAGTCTACCAGAAAGAATAATGAGTACTGAAAATGGCATTCATGTGGCTAAACATATGAGATTTGTTCTTTATTTAAATATCTTTTGGAAAAGAATTATTTAAAGGACAACGATGACAATATGTTGAAGAGTTTATAACATAATTTAAATGTTTCTGCCCCTAAAAGCAGATTTAAAATAAACAAAGCAAAAACTGTTGGAATTATTGCAAGTCTTTTGTTATTGCAAGAAAAACACAAATCTACATTTATAGTCAGAAATTTCTCTGGACCATTTTTCAATAACCAGCAGAACGAAGTGGTAGAAATTCAGTAAGGATATGGAAGGAAGGAGCAATGCTATCAACCAAAACGGCTCAAGAAACATTTGTAGAACGCTCCACCTAACAACAGCAGAAGACACTTTTTTTTCCCGTAAGTGTATGCAGATTATTTAAGATTGACTATATTTTGAGCCATAAAACAAGTCTTCCTAAATTTAAAAGGATTACAATTACATTGAATATATTCAAATTATGTTCTCTGACTACTATGGGGCTGAGTTAGAAATCAGTAAAAAGAAAGATATCGAAAATATTCTCAAATATTTGAAATCGAAATAAAATTTTTATGCAAGTGTATTGCCTACTCAAAAATTAGTTAAATATAAGAACTTTTTGAACAGTTAGGCCAATTACACAGCTAACAAATAGCCAGTAAGGTGATTTTTAAAGACACATTTGCAAAACATTCTGAACTTTATTTAAAGAGATACAATTCTCTCAAGAATACCACCTTGAAGGGTAACAGGTATTTGGGTATATAAATCTGGTTGTTTTGGTTAAAAAAAAAATCAGACTTATTCTTACATAGCCACACACTGCAAAAAGTCGTCAAAAATTATCAGAAAGACAAAATTAATACTCTCGCAACAGATGTGCGACCAGAGCTGATATTCCTTGCCAGAGAAGGCAAAAAAGAAAAAAAATTGATATATGTATTTTTGCTTTGTTGAATTGTTCAAATATTCAACAACTACTTACTAAGCACTCAACATAGGCCAGGCATCATTTTCATAGAGCAGACAGCAGATCACTGTCCTTGTTCTCATGGAGATGAGTGGCGTAACAAATAAGCAAACTGTAAAGTGTCACGTGACAAGATAGTTCAGGCCAGGCAGCTAGAGAAATTGATCAAAAGGACCAGGTGGAAGAAGAATGTTTCCTCACACGGGGAAATATTTGCTTTTTGTTGTTTCAATTTTTGAAATTTAGGGTTCATTTTAGTTGCCTTTAGATGAAGTCAGTATATAATCAAACTTTCTGGAGTTTTTCACATGGCAACCTGAATGGGTAACAGCCCCCAGAATAAAAAAAAAACAAAACAAAAACGGGATGTCTTTAGTGGCAGTTGCTAAGCAGTCGTCTGCAGAACTGCAACAGCCTAAAAATCGGAGGAAGCCAAGAGGCAGCTGTGACATCAGCAAATGTCGGTTAACTTAGTCTCTGAGACCTGTTGTGGGTGGAAGGAAGCTTATAACAAAAAAAAATAAAATAAAATAAAACATAGCCACATCTCAAAACATCGTTAAATATAACTAACATTTCTTGGAAGTCTGCTCAAAGAAGCTCCTCTAAAATTGGTTATCTAAGTAAGTTTCCTTCTCTGGACTTGTAGCAGTAAAAAGGAGACAGTGCACATAAAGATGATAACTTTGTGCAGAACTAAAACACTCTTAATCAGACTCCTCTGATTAAGAGGGACCTACACATCTCTATTACAGAAAGACTCTCCAGGATAGCCTCATTAGCCAGCCCTGCAAAGCACCACTGACTTCCACTAGAAAACTATTGACCGAGCCCTTTGTGGCAGAATGCAGCTAGAGTCAATGCACAGAGATGGGCCTAGCCTCTGCTGTATGCACATTCTAAGAGAGACATTATTTGGAAAGAACATCATTTTGTGGTCAGATGTGATGAAAACTTAACAGACAGCATGGGAGTTTAACTTTTATAATTACTTGGGAAAAAGTTTTACTGATGATCAGATGATCAGAAAAATTTTACTGATGATAGAGGGTGTGCATGTGTGTGTGTGTGTGTGTGTGTGTGATTTAACCTAGGGTTTTCATTTATGCCAACTCTACATAGAACCCACACACACTGTCCAGGTGAGGTAGGTAGCGATGGCAGAGAATTGCCCCTAAGTAGATTCGCTAGAACTGAAATGGTACACAAAACCTTGAACATTAGCAATTTCTTCTAATTTTCTACTTTTCTTGATGAAAAGATGTGCTGCAACAAAAAAAATCTCGTTCCCCAAACTTCTATTATTTTTGAGGTCCTTAGAAACTCATCATAAGTGAGGATATGATAAATATCCTTCTGGGGAAAAGTGAGCTTTTTGTTTTCATCATAGTAGAAACCCAGGAGCTTTTACAACATATGGTGAAGAGAAAGAAATATTTAAAAAGCCAAGAATCACTGGACTAGGCATGAATCTTCTGCAGGGCTAGAAGATTTCTTTTCTGCATTTATTATGATTAAAATGGCACATGGTTGTTGTTTTTTTCCCCACTACAAGAACAATGGCAAAGACTATCTACTGGAGCCCATGAGCTTTGCCTTCTTCTCAGAGGCGCTGGTGAGTCCAGGGCTGGGTTAGTATACCAGCAAGACATACAGAATGTGTGTGAAAAAAACAGAGGCTGGATCACCATGTGTTAATTTACACTGACTCGGTGCCTGTGTTCTTCCGCTCCTGGCATTGCTTTGTTTTAACTCCTGCAAGAGCAACACATTTCATAAAGGGGACTAAATTGAAAGGAAGGGCCAGCTTGGAATCTGGGAGTTTCCTGTACCCACATTAAAGCACATGCCAACATGCCACAGGTGCACATCACAGCAACACAAAGGAAAATACAGCATTGCAAAGGGTGTGGGAGGGAAGAAGCAAAGAGAGAGACAGTGGTTATATGCAAGGAAAAGAATACGCTTTTTCCTTGAAAGATGGTGATGCCTTATCTCAAACCTAAAATCTGTATCAGCTCTGAAAAGCTATTACACGTAGTGTTATCTTTGCGAAAGTCATTGGTCTGAACCCTCGAAGAACAGAAGCTGATCTCTGGGATTCTAATGCTCTTCATACTTTAAAGTTCTGGGCACCTTATCCTGAATGGATGAGTGGCAGATACACCGTCTGATTTTAACCACAGAAACCTCTATCATAACAACATAAAAGGGCAATGAAAAGGGCTATGAAACCAAAGTGCCCTCATGACTTTGATGTGGGCAGTGTTGGCTGGTGCCTGTGCGTACTGTGGCCACTGATCCTTATCAGTCTAGGGTGCTTCACTTACAGGTACAAGATAATCAGGTCCAGCTGAAAATGTGTGTGTCCATGTTCATATATGCTGTGCCTGGACCCCACCCCAAATCACCCCAAAATAAATAATTCAGGAAGAAGTTCAATGCTTGTACCTCACCCAACCTGATGTGTTCAATTCAAGCTACACATTTGCCTGATGTTTTATTTCCACATCAAAGAATAGACCTCTTTGCCTTCAAGTGTCAGCCTGAGAAGAGACCAGGTGGGTGGTTTTGCGATTGTGTGGCGTTCATATAATGCACCAGGACGCTGTGTGGCATTGCCATCTGGAGCCACCATGGCACTTTGGGGGCAGTGTTCCTGCCCGCGATCCAAAGATAGTTCAGAGAATATTTAGTTCTGTTCCATCAACTAACAGGCAAAGAAAACGATGGGTTGACATTACAATTCAAACCAAACTCTGTAATTGAAATAAAACTTATTTTTTTTTTTTTTGAGACAGAGCCTCAAGCTGTCACCCTGGATTGAGTGCTATGACATCACAGCTCACAGCAACCTCCAATTCCTGGGTTCAAGCGAGTCTCTTGCCTCCGCCTCCCAAGTAGCTGGGACTACAGGTGCCCGCCACAACGCCCGGCCATTTTTTGGTTGCAGCCGTCATTGTTGTTTGGTGGGCCCGGGCTGAATTCGAACTCGCCAGCTCAGGTGTACGTGGTTGGCGCCTTAGCCCGTTGAGCCACAGGCGCCGAGCCGAAATAAAACTTATTAAAATCACAGTTTTGACTGAAGTCAGCATCTCTTAAAGAAATGTTTTTTTCAAGTTGTACTCTAATTTACTCCTACTCTGTAAGAGCTCCTCATGAATATTTAGGTAGATTGTGCCCATCTGGAGGCTTCTCTTGAGTAAGCAGCCTGAGTACAAACGAAGTAGGATTTATGGTTGGGACTAAAAAAGGGGTGAGAAGACAGAGCGTTGGGGAAGACACAGGACCCAGCTCACCTAGGTGTGGAGGGGCCAGGCTGAACCTAGACGCTGAATCACTTCTCTGCAGGATGACCTCTCCTAAACTTTCTATTGTTCAATCTCCTTTTCATATACAATTTCATTACTTCCTATTTAATGAAATTAAAAAGCTTCCTTTTAAAAAATAGGAAAGAGAGAGGGAGGGCAGGGGAAGGATGGGTGGGGGGCGGGCAATCAGAGGGACCACACCTACGGTGCATTTTACAAGGGTACATGTGAAATTTACTAAATGTAGAATATAAATGTCTTAACACAATAACTAAGAAAATGCCATAAAGGCTATGTTAACCAAAAAAACAAACAAACAAAATATATATATATGAAAGAGATCAAATTTTTAGACATCAAAATAGAGTCTGAAGAAGAATTTTGGTCTAAGAATTTCATCCATCAATTTATGTATAAACTTGGACGAAGCCATAAAGTTTAAATTAAATACATCTAACTGTATAGTTAGCAATTCTTCTCTATTGCAAAGGATAAAGTTTTTCCAAAAGTATTGCTGAAAGCAGTACTCTATAGAGAAGCAACTGCAGGATTGGGAACAAGACCTATTTAGGCTCAAATCTCAGCTTCAATAGTTATTAGTTGTGTGATCACAGGCAAGAGAATTAATTCCCCTGAGACTTGGTGTCTTCGTCTGTGGAATGGGGATGATCAACTGACTTGCTGGGTCATTGTTAATATTAAGGGTGTCAAATATATAAGTAAAGCTCTCAGCTCAGTGTCTGCAATAGAAGGACTCAACAAATGTTCCTTTCATTCTCCTGCTTGTCTTTATTTTCTTTTTTAATCTCTGCCAATTATATTAAGTCGTTAGCCCTTTCACAAGATTTTACAAGGCTACAGTTATTTGGGTATGTATGAATTATTGCTTTAGGAAAACCAACGTGACCCAAAGGTCTCCTGACCTATAGGTAGCTATAGGGTCTCTAATATTTCAGCCAATCATGAAGAATCACTCTCATTTCTTCCGTGAATCTTTCCTTGATTAGAGCAGCCCTCATTAACCCCCTGTTCTGCTGAGGACCCTCAATACTCAAATCTGGTACCTCAGAGCATAGCATATTATCCTCTGCTCTCTGGTATTTGGACTGATTAGTCTGAGCTTCCAAATAAAATAGAAGCTTCTTAACATCAAGGAATAATGTCTTCTTGCTTCTGCTTTGAGAATAAATAGATGCTAATTAATCTGCCTAAGAAGAACCATATTTAGTCCTGAACTACACAATCATTTCAAAAACTCCAGCAACAACAGAAATAATAATGTGGAGTGGAGTGTTCCCACAAACCCCCAAAACTAACCCATTCAATTTTTTCAGGTTATTTTTCCAGGTTATTTGTAACCTGGAAAAATTGAATACATTCTTGAGTTAAATACAATTTAATAGAATATAATTTAAATTTCTGAAATCTTAAGTTAAATTCCGCTTTTGAAAAGCTTTCCTGAGACTATATTTGAAAGTAAAGTGCATGATGATAATTTTTCAGAGTTGATGAAAATAAAATATTTTACATATTTTTATATGAAAAGTAATTTTAAAAAGAACTTTTTCTGGGCATTGAAGCTCTTAGTCTGATTTATTCCAATATTACTTGTAGGGTAAGTTTTAACAAGGTCATATAGTGCATTTGTTCTCTGTTTTAACTTTTCTAATGCAACCCTATTGAGTTTCTTGCCAAAATAGTTAGAATTTAGTAAAATGATAACAATTCCAGACTTCCTATACACACACACATATAGTCACAGACACAGATTATGTTGTGATTTTGCATCATGCATCCTCTTTTTTCAGAGCAATCTGCCCTGTGGAGGAGGGAGGGAGACTACTTCCCTAAGAGAAAAGTAGTATAAGTCATCCAAAATAGAAGATTATTTGTGAGGGCTGTGGTCGGAAAACTGGTCACCATTTATTTTTCGAGATTTTGAAAAGTCCCTTCTGTATGCCTTGTTTCCATAAAGGATAAAATCATGTGGATTTAGATGTGCACAATCATACCCTGTTTTTCCAGTTAGCAAATATTAGTCCGATTAGACACGACTGAGTCCAGAAATGTACCGCGTAGATGTGTTTTTACACACACACACTATTGAAATTGCACACGATCTTTAGGCCCACCCTGTATGCACTATATTGTAGAGCTCAACTAGCATTTTTTCCTTTAACATACGTTAATACATTGTTCAGTTATTTTTGTTTTTATTATTATTTTGTGTGAGACAGAGTCTTACTCTTTCACTCTGGCGAGAGTGCCGTGGTGTCACCATAGCTCATAGCAACCTCCGACTCTTGGGGTGAAGAGGTCCTCTTGCCTCAGCCTTCTGAGTAGCTGGGGCTACAGGTGCCCCACTACACCTTTCTAATTTTTTTTATTTTTAATAGAGACACGTCTCACTCTTGCTTAGGCTGGTCTTGAACTCCTGAGCTCAAGCAATTCACCCACCTCAGCCTCCCAAAGTGTTAGGATTACTGCCCCTGGCCAGTTCAGTTATTTTTAATTACTTAATGGATATCATCTACCAATTCTCTCAGTGATAATGTTTTTCTGACAATGTACAGAAACAAAAAAATGTAGCAGGATTTGCTTCTTGAAGTCATACAAGTAAATTGGGAGTATTGTTAGTTGATTCAAATTGCACTGGGATGGAAAAATGACCAGATGAGAAACAACCCTCGGTAGTATCCCCAGCACTAGGTTAAATAGTCATTGGCTGATGGGTGGCCTTCATTAGGAACCCTATACTTAACTGGGTAGGGTCGTATGGGCTGGGTCGTGGGGCATAAATGTGGGTATAAAATGTCACCCGGCTTGTGTGGCTCCAGATATGGCGGGCACACGACATAATTAGAATAGCCCAGTTTGGAGACCCCTGTGAAGTTTCCAGCCTGCTGTCTGGGAATTAGTGTCCCGGGGCTCCCTTCTTCAAGCTCATCAGAACATCCCGGGAAAACCTACCACCCTCGCACAAAAGGACTATTGAAGGGGGCTGTGAGTCAACTGGAAAACATACATGACACTTTCTCAACTTGTTTCTTTCCATTCCTACAAAATAGAATGTCTTTCAATTTGGATTTCCACTCAACAAAAGAAAGGCATCACATTGACAAGTATTTACAAGGGGGCCTTAAGGCAGGGAGGAGGGAGGTTCATTAGGAACTAAATTTGTAGTAAACACCTCCATGGGCAGATCCAGTGCCTAAAACTCGAGCTGAGTTATTTGGTGCCAATTTCATACCTAGATGAACTCTTGAGACTCTCAAGGTTATGAAAGACCTGTGGAAAAGATGGGGGAGGGGTCCCTGCTCTATTTGCAGTGGGAGATCTCCCTGGACCACTTCTCTGGGCCATGCGATTGCTCAGGGAAACTATTCCTCTGCTGCCTGTCACACAGAACATGTGCTGGCATCTTAGTAAGTCAGTGGAGCCCATTCAAAGAACTGCGCGTAAACAATAGAAAAAAGTTGCCCCTGGCAGACTGCAAAGGGAAATTCTGTTTCCAGTTTATTATTTAATTGAGCTCTGTATAAAATACGCGAAGAGGTTCAGAAACCAATCTCTCTCTCTCTCTCTTTCGGTCTCTCTCTCCGCCTAATGCTGTTTTCCAGTCCCTGAGCTGCCAATGTACCGTGAGAAATCCACTCACGGATATGACAGAAAAGGCAGTTGAACAGCAGAAATGGTATGGTCTGTTGCAATAAATTACGGGTTTCCTTTTCATGTTCAGCAAAAGAGGAGGCCCTCATGCGATTAGCTACAGCTGGGTAAAGAAGGAGACCACGCTCTGCACACATATCAGACTGCTGCCCGGCTCTCATTTTCTGGCACAAATCGCTATCGGAACAGAAAAAGAGACCCCATGTTGGTTCCTGAGCATAAGTCATTTTCAAACCTTGTACTTCCCCCCTCTGAATCATCAAGACAGTGTGCCATTTGGGGAAATAAATCTAGTCACGTTTTTTTCCTTTCAGATCACTGCTATGACACAAAGTTGAGTGCCTGCCGCTTGGTCTCATCTTCTTAGGCCTCACAAAGTCGCCGTTCAGAGTTCCTTAACTTCTCTCCTCTTAATTATACAACTGCCACCGCGTGCTGCTCTCCGATGGGCAGTGTATATTAGCGGGCTAGAGTCCTTGCAGGAAGAGGATTTGTTCTGATTCATGTCTCTGTGCTACTGTCCAACGTCAAGTTTCATGATACAACTTCTACTTTAGTCCAGGAAAGAGAAAACATGCAGGATCTTGCAAGAACCATTTGAATTACACGTGTACAGGGCAATGGGTAATAAATACAGGGAGTGCCAAAAACGTATATGCATATTAAGAAAGGAAAAGGCAGTATTAACATTGTAATACTGGAGTCGCATTTGACTTCCGCGATTGCAAGAGATACAAGATACGATATGCAAGATAACAAACGCTATCTGAGTATTCTCAGACCGAGTATTACCATTTTAATACAGTTTTTTCCTTTCTTAAAACATGTATATATTTTTGGTGCCCTCTGATATTAATAGTATGTTCATCTCATTCTATTATATAAAAGATGTAAAAAATACTTCAGTGCCTGCACCGAATGAATAGTTTATCCTCCCAGAGACAACCTGATAAAATACTGGTTATTATCAGATCAAGGAAGTTATAGATTCAAGTCTTCACAATGCATGTATATCTTCACTCTAGCTATACTTATTCTGCAAAGAAAGCCAGCCGTAAGAAGTCTTGGACTTCCTCCCTAGACCTATGATTTTAGTGTAGCATAATTTTTTCATCATTTACAATATTTGAAAGCACCTGTATCCTTAGCAAGCTCAGTCAAGGAAAACATGAAGGAGGGTAAAAGTCAAGAAATCAAGGCAAAATTATAACAACAAAATTGCCCACGTTCATCTTCTGGAACGTTTGGGGGGCACCTTGTAGGGCTATTAACAATTCATTCAGACATTCGAATGTTATGAAAGTAAGAAGAGGTTTGGCCTGCCTTTTTGTTTCATACAAAAAAGAGAAATCATAATGGAAATCATCTGTAATTACTAATTCCCCCCAAATTGCCTGTGTTTGTTTTATGGAAAAGCAGTAAAGCTACTGATGTCAAAGCTGGGGGGGTGGGGGAGGAGGGAAAAAATAACTTGACAGTTGAGCTGAAGATCACAGGGCATTTTGTTAAGATGTCTCCAGAGCATTTGTCTGGAGATTTATTTTTAAAGCTGTGCTTGAAAGTAAAAAGCCGCTTCCCAGTTTCCCTGGCTTGTGTCGCAACCACCCTTACTGTGCCATCAAAACAAAGAAAACAATGATTCCCATATTTTTGTTTCATTGGGTTTAAGAAAGACACATAGAGAAAGAACCCCCTTTAAACAACTAAATCAAATCAATAGTACATGTTTGGAAGAGAGGAAAGGAACCAGAGTGTGTGCCCAGACAACACATTTCTATAATCTCAAAACCTGTAATTTCCTTGAGAATGTATGGTTTCCTTGAACTGGACTTCCAGACTCCTTGTGTAATGAGCACCTTAAGTGTGAATGGAAACAGGTTGGGGGTGGGGAGGAGGAAATGACAGATCTGAAGGCAAAACCAGGAGAACAAGGAACATCTTTTAAGCTTCGTCAAATTAGATCTTGTTTTCCCTTTGAGAGAAATAAATTTTGCTCTTGAAGAAGGAGCTCCAGAGAGACCCCCACCTCCATGTCAACTGCCAAAAATTATATTCAGCTGAACTTATTCAGTAAAAATCATCCTCTAATAACAGCAAAAGCATTGTGGAGTGAATATAAGGAAAATTAACATGTGTACAATTACCAAGACCTACTGGGAATTATGGCTATTGAACTTTCAGAGGAAATAACCAACTCATTATCCCTGGAGACATTTCAAGTAGAGGAGGATAAAACATTAAAATACAACATCTGACAATTAAGTTTATGAACTTGCCTCTGTGCAATCACATTGGCACCACTGTGCAAACAACTCAATGAGCTTTCATAACCTTGGCATATCTTATCGTTGTGTTCCTCCGACGTATGGCAGCATCTTGCTGAGTGGCATTCATTATAGTTTTTGTATGCTATCATGAGAATGTTGGAGCTTGGATTAGAGCAACAAAAAAAGATTTGTAACTTTCTCGCTGAACCTGGCAAGAGTGGAAGTGAAATCAGGGACATGTTAGTCCAAGTTTATGGGGATAATGCCATGAAAAACCTGCAGTGTACACAAGTGGATTAAACTTCTTTCACTGATGAAGAGAAGTCAGGGCAGCCAATAATAAGCAGAACTGACGAAAACATTGCAAAAATTCATTGACTGTGTGTCAACATCATCAGCTGACTGTGAGAAGTGTAGCAGACCAAGTAAACATCAAGAGAAACAGCTAGGAAATTCTTAACAGAAAATCTTGGCTAACAACTCATGGCTCTTGTATCACCACAGTGTACCAGCTCATAATAGCACCGCCTATGAGGGATGTTTTAGCCAATAAACAAATAACTATATTGAAACACCCTCCTACTCCCCTGATCTGGCCCCCAATGACTTTTCTCTTTACCTGAAGATAAAAAAAGGAAAAGAAGATAAAAGAAATATTGAAAGAAAGACATGTGAATGACATTCAGGACAATATGAGCAATACAACAAAGACTTTGATGGCCGTCAGAAAAGAGTTCCAAAATTGCTTTGAAGGGTGAACTAGGCACTGGCATCAGTGCACAGTTTTCAAAGGGGAGGACTTGGAAGGCAATTATAATGATATTCAGCAAAGAGGTAAGTAGGATGTTTTCTATGATGAGTTCCTGAACTTAATTGTCAGACACTGTACATATTAAGACCTAAAAATAACATTGGTAAGACAAGAGTCTTTCTCTTTATTTTGGTAAATTAGTAGATACTTTATATTGGTCATTTTTGAACATCATTCCATCCAAGAAAGCTGACAAGTTATGAAACCACTGAAAAATGCTTCCTGATAATCGACAGCAACATAAAGATATAAACAGCCTAGATGCACAATATCTTTTATTTATACCTGGAGAAAAATAACATAGAGCTTCTTGATGAAATTATTTTTATTCTTTCAGATGGTTTTTCAACAGTGCTTGAAGACTAGATCACAAAATACAAAAGCATAAGTCCTCAAAGCCCCAAGCCCAGAATTTCCAACTGCTCCTCTGTAGCTGATGCAAACTGATGATTTTGATAAGATGATTACTTGCTTTTCAAAAGAACCCCGAAGGAGGAGGGGTTGCAGGTGAGGATGCAAAAGGATGGAAAAGTTCATACCCTACCAAAGCTCCACTACATGTCTTCACACAAGAACATTAAATTTGTTTATGCAACAAAATATACCGAGGGCCTACTGTGGTCAGGCACTCTGCTGGGGTAAACATAATATACCGAGGGCCTACTGTGGTCAGGCACTTCTGCAGAAGTAAACATAATAGGCAGAAAAAATGACATATAAATGACAGCAAACATGACATATAAATAAAGCATATGGCATGTCAGAGGATAGTGTTAGGAAAAGAGGAGAAAATAGAGCAAGATAAGGGAGACCAGGAGGTTGTGTTGGGAGTACGACTAATTAGGGTGGGCAAGGAAAGCCTTGCTGAAAAAGTAACATGTGAGCACAGCTCCAAAGGCGGTAAGGGAGTTAGACAGCCATAAGCCAGGTCCTCTTGACCTGGACACTCCATCGACATCATGGGACAGACGAATTTCTCCAGTGGAGACTGTCCAGGGCATTGTAGGATTTGAGCAGCATTCCTGGCCTCTACCCGCTAGATGCCAGCAGCATGTCACAACCACCCCTGTGATGACTGAAAACATCTCCAGACATTGTCAAAAGTCTCCTGAGGAAAAGCAAATCTCAATGGAGAAGTGCTGGTCTGGTTGGAGGCAGCTGGAACCCACCTAGTCGGGCTAAGAAACACAGGGCTGGAGTGGACCAGGAGACGGGGGAGGTAGAGCTGGGGCTTGAGGGGTGAGGACTTTGTAGATCTTTTCTCTGTTAGTCTGAATGGAATGGGAGGTCATTGGAAGGGTTTTAAAGAACATGCTGAGAGGAATGAATGGGCAAAGGGAGAGACAGGGAGAAAGAGTTTGCAGGCTCCTCCACACCCAAACAGGGGTGATGGTGGCACCTACCAAGGGTGTGAGAAGGGATCTATGTGGGACAGAGCCTTAGCTTAACAAGTGGGGTTTCCTACCATAGGAAAGAAGTAGGCTTGAGAAAGAGAGGAGTTAAAGATCCCTTTGCCCCTGGAAGCCCGAAAGTGCTGAGAATTGTAGTAGAGAGAGCAGATTTGGGACGGTGGATCAGAGCACTCATTTATATCATTCCTTGGCAAGTAAGAGGCAGGAGAAAGTGTATACTTTCCTGTGTCATTATGCTTTAAATCAAAGCAGGGGCAGAATATTGCATAAGAGAGAGAAAAAAAGCTTTATCTTAATGCAGAATCTATGGAAATCCTTCTCCTTGGTGGAATGGATGGAATTTTTATAAAGCATGTTTTTCCTAATACAAGAATCTCCATATAGACATGCCATGTGTGTGCCGCCCTGTGACTATAAACATTTCTTGCTTTGAGTACATTTCAAGGATGTCTCAATACTACTACAAGTTATTTTTCTTCTTTCAAAGACAAGCTTTAAAATTCACGTCATCACCTGTGGACATCTGCACTGCCGGAAGCGTGGTCCTCGGGGACCTGTTCTTGGTTCTCACAGCAGTGAACGTGTTGTATCACCATGTATCTGGGGTCTTGCGTGTCGCCCCCACTGGATCCTGAAGTGTTCAAGGACACAGGCTGGAGTTTATGTGCCTCTGTATTTCCAATGCCTGTCACCCAATAGACATCTAACAAGTATCAGACATGTGAATGAGCAGATAAAAGAACGATTACCAAAGAAAGGGTGGTATTCATTTCAGTATTACATTAGACAGCTCTCCCACTGACTCGTTATGTGAATTTGGACAGATTCCCACGTGCCAGGTGACCGGTAAGTGCCAGGTTACTTGGTAGGCAGAGTAGTTCCTGCCTAGATCTCCATCAGAGCAACAACCGGGTACCTAGAATTTGGCAGTCAGAAAATCTTTAAATCCATGAGTAGTTATTTAATTCCCACATACGTGTATTTTATTTTAGCATTAGTTATACAATCTGGGCCTGGCAGGATCTCTAAATGTCTTATCTTACCCTCTGACTGGCACTGTTGAGATCCTTAGGATGCAGTGGAGGACAGCCCTGCATGAAGCTTGCTGCCCAGCGGGGAAGGCAGACTTTAAACACACAATCATATAGGTAGGTATTGATTTGGTGTGGTGGTAAGTGCTGGGGAAAAAAAAGAACAATAGGAATCCAGCCAAATTTAGGGGAAAGGGGTGGGCAGGAGGCTTTTCTATGAAGTCGCAAAAACTAAAGTGAGCTGGAGTTAGGGGTGTGTGTGGCGGGGGAGAACCTAGAGGATGTGAGTTGGGGGCTCCAACTTAAGGAGCTTAAGGATCCAGCTAAAGGCCTGGGCTTTGGAATGTCTTTTTCCCTAAAATCGATGTAATCCCCATCATAGGTCCTCAGTCTATGTTGGACAGATAAACACATCGCACATCTCACACACAGGCTCTCACATACCCCCTAAAATTCCAAACTCAACCACCTGGGAAGACCCACGTTCCCAAGGAACTCAGGTTTCTGGTTTGCCAGGATTCAGCTCTTCTGAACCTGCTCTTCCAACCACAAGGCACTCAACAGTTATTTGTGTTGTAGGTAAGATCTCGTCCTAGGCCTGCCCTTGGCCGTCCCTGACCTACCTTCCCTGACCTACCTTTCCCAGGGTGCGTTGTATCTACGTGACTTGGGAGGTCACCGATTCTCTGGGTGATTGCAGCTACTGTGGCCCAAATGAAATGACAGCTGAACCTTGTAATCCTGGTGTCTGCTTTCGTTTTGCTTTTAATGAAGCCTATAGACTGGAGGTCCCTTTCAAAGCTTTAATGGTTTCTCTCTTTAGCTCAGAGGAAACTAAATGAAAGAGGAACTTCCCTTTTATTTAAAGAATCATTAGAGATAAATGGGCTCAGCCAAATGAGGAAAATAAAACATGAAGACCTAGTCCAGCCGTCATCTCTTCACTCCCTGGTGCTTTGACAGGAGCCCCTGTGGCTCATGTATTTATGTTAACTTGATCATAAAACATGATCTTTATTGCAACTTTCCATAAAAAGTTTCAGCTCAGGGGCAAGTCTTCTTCCTCTCTCCAGACTCCATTTGCAAACTGGCCCTTTTTGAAAACCATTCAAATATTAAGGGAGACAAAATTGACAGCTGGCCTCCTAATCCATTCTGCGGCAGTCACTTCAGTGCCATTAAGAAAAGGGACAAACGCTCTGGCCAGAAATTTTCTCAAGTCTTCGTAAGTTTCTCTCATTGCTTCCATCATTTGGAAAGTCAACTTGCCAAGATATTTAGAGGATTTATGGAGTCTTTGAATTCTTCCGAGTTTCACACATTATGTACACGCTGTCAGAAAGACTTTGGACGTGCCCATCACTACGGATAACAAGCTAATGGTGCATGGTTGTAAGCGGTCAGCTGTTCTCCATTTCTCTCCGAAATTTTTCAAATCGAGTTTAATCACCTAGACTACAATGAGGAAAAAGGAGCATCTTCTGTTACCCAAAAAACTAAAATTAAATAGCAAATCTAAAAAACACAACCACAGCATGTTATTCCTTCAGTCCAGACTGACTGTGAACCATGTACAAATGCCCCTCTAGAGGAATACAAAAATTAAACATATTATATCACTCCTACTTTCAGAAGCTTGTGATCTAATGGAACAGATATACCAAGATGTCACATAACATTATGACATTTGATTTTTCTCTGCCAAGAGTGACTAGTCAGAAGCGGCAGGTGCTTGTCTGTGTCCTGGGCATCTTCACACCTAACGTGCACCCAGATGCATGCCCTGATGCCAGTTTCCCATCTGGTCCCATTGGGATTCCTCATCTCAGCTTTGGAGCACATCCAGACTTGCTTGCCTTGCATGTTTCAGCAGCTCTGGCCATGAGGTGCTGCTGATAATGAGCAGATTCCAATCCCTCCTCCTCCTCACCATCAAGTAACCTTTATAGAGCCCCGCAAGGAGCAGTAATAGAGGCTATCCAGACTCAAAGGGACTGGCGGAGTCAATGAAGAGCCCCAGCCCATCATCTAAAGGTGTTTCCTGCCCATGACGGTGCCAGGGAATGGAAGTACAAGTAGGCGTCCCAGAAATTTCAAAACCCTCTGAGGAAATGGCAAGGTGTTATGTCCTGACCCTTAACTCTCAAAGAATCTTCATTACTTTCAATTCTACGCTTTTGAGGGGATATCTCAATGCCCCTAAAAGCCTCCACCCAAAATTTTTTCCCAGCTTAGAAACTTATTGCTGTTGGAGAAATTCTCCTATTATGTAATAGCATCTATTTAACAAGAGATAAAATTACAAAGATGCTGAAAAAAATGAATAAAGAAAGAAAAGGTGATTTTAGAAAACTGATAGAGAACAGTGTTAATTGCAGCTCGTGTTTAAGTGAGGGTGAAATGAACTAGATGCAACCGAACACTTAAAAAAAACAAAACGGAACTTAACAGAAAAGAAAATATCACAGAATATCTCATAAGAGTAAGTATTATCTTGTAAAATTTTTGTTTCAGTTGTGTGTGTGTGTGTGTGTGTATCACAATGTCAAACGGATTTCATACTGTGGGTCTTGGTGAAAAACATTTGAAAAATCACTATATTATACCATTGCCTCAAGACCATCATCAACCTAAATTTCTTTAAAACAAACAAACAACCAAAGCCACTGTTACTTTGATACTTGCATCTGCACCATGGTCAGATCTCAACTCCAAGCCATGCCATTTCTTATATGGAATGGGACAAGAACGTGGTCAGACAAGGAAATGCTGACTCCTAGCTAATGCTCCCAGCCAGCTCCCTCCTTAATACTCTGACATTTGCTTTCACTTCCTTTAGAGCAGTGCTTTTTCACCTTCCTAATGCCATGGCCCTTTAATACAGTTCCTGTGGGTCACAACCCACAGGTTGAGAACCGCTTCTTTAGAGGAAGGGTATTTACATATCTGCCCATCGAAGAGGCTCTGTTCTAAATAAATAATATGTATTATCTCACTTAATTTTTCACATCAACCTTCTAAGGTAGGTTCCAACATTATTCCCATTTTCAGAGGGCAAAACTGAGACTCAAGCTGGGCAGTATAGTTCAGCACACAGCACACAAGGTAGGGGGGATTCCAATCTCACCTAGGCCTGATTAACAAAACAAAACACCCCCCTAAATGCAGAAGGTCAAATAATTTGCTCAAGGTCCACACAGTAGTGGAGCCAAGACTCCGATCCAAATCGGACACAATATACTGTTGTCATTCATGGCGTTGTTCCTGTAGAAAAGGCTGCTCACACCTTGAACTCTTTCTTTTTATTTGCTTACAGCACCAACTGATCATAAAAGTAAATGGTAATCAATGTCTTCATTTTTTACCTCTATTTTAAAATTCTTCCTGTTAAATGTGCACTCCTCAGGCAATTGGAAAATTTCAATGAACTATCAGCAGAGAATGTGGACTCACTGACGAAAGGACCCGGCTAATGTCCAGCACAGTGATCATCTGTCAGGACACGTACACATCTAAATGCAGCTCTCCTAACGTAATACAACTGGGAAAAATAAATTTGATTTGAGGAGACAAACAAAAAGGTTTTAAAAATCTGTTACTGTATTTTATTGTTTCTCTGCTTTAGTGCTTTAAATCAATGTCTATATCATATTTATTAATACTTATTCTTTTAGATCTAAGGTTAGAGACTCTGGCTCTTTAAAGTTCCCTTTATACTTTTAATTGTATGTCTTGTTCTTCATTTGTCCTACTTTTTTCTCACTTAAAAAAAAAATCCCTTCAACTTCTGATTTTGTTTTGTAGGTATTTAGAGATCTGGTTTACTTTAAAACAATGAAGCAGACAGAAGCCCCCGAGGGCAACTCATTGAGAACCAGGAGGTCCTAGTGACTCAATTAAACTGGCAACAAATCAATAGAAACAGAAGAGAAAAGGAAAGAAAACAATAATTAAAACATTCTGTCAAAAAATAGAACAGCAATTAAAAGATGTGAACTATTGTTTTGTCATACTAATTACATTTTAATTTTCAATAGATTGCTGAAGACCATATTAAAAACACATACACACACTTGGCCTTTTATGGTATTTGGGTGTCTTGGTGTTCCTTACAAGGTGAATGCTATGATTGTATCACAGCTGAATGAATGGCAGGTATTTTCAACAAAAGAAGATAGGGCAAAGAAAAAAAAATGTTGCCTTGCTTATTAAATAACGTGAATAAAATTCTTTACATATTCATTCTTGTGGGGCCCGACATTACTCATGGGACATGTGTTTACATGTGCACATAGGTGATTTAGGATGTATGGCGATGGTGATAAGGAGGATGGCGATGATGATAATAGTGCTTTCTATGGAGCATCATGTCCCAGGCCCTTTGCTAATAACACTCGCATAGTATGTATTATTGGATTTAATTCTCATAACCAATTGATTACTTAAGTCATTGTATTATTTCCCTATTTTATAGTTGAATAAACTGAGGCTTAGAGATTTACATTTTTTTTTGGTCCAGGAACCCATAACTAACAACTGGAAGAACCGGGATTTGAACCTATTGTGAAAGTTTGCCCTTGACCCCCAGGCTGCACAGAAGAATGAGGACAAGTGGTTCAAGAGAAGGATTTATTAATTTGCTGGTAACTGAAGGAAAAAGAGACTCCCATCTCAAAGTACCAGTTTTCCCAGTCACAGCACAAATAGAGAGCTTTTCAAGGGCAGTTTTTAGCTTCAGGCTGTCTTAACTACTATTGATGGTCTGACTGACCCCTTCTTCTACCAGACCTTCCACCCAGACAATTCCCTGGAGTCACCTCCAGAGGAGCAAAGAACAAAGGATGCTCCTCTGCCCCTCCCAACCACTGGCCCGAGGCTGGGATGCAGGCTTCCGTTCTCAGAAAAGGTGAGGGGTTTTTTAAAAGACTGAAAACATTTTCGCCTGTGCTTTCAGCCATTTCTTCTGTTACACCCAGATTCCAGAGCCTACTCCTTGAACCAGTATAGCTCCAACGGAGCTTCTAAAACCCATACCAAGGCCTGCAGAAGAATCAGCTACAAGTTTTCCATGCCCTTCACTAATCATTGCTAGATCTCTTTAGATTATTTGATAGAGTGTGGCTTATTCACCACTGACATTAAGTTTAAAACACACACACACTTAGAAACATATACTGAAGTATTTTCAGGTGAGATTACATGATGATTCCTATTGCTTTAAAGTGCTCTAAAAAAAAAAAAAAGTACATGTCAGAGTTAATGGAGTGTAGTAATAACATTTTTGATTACTTACCAGGAGCCACTGTATTAAACATTTTACAATTGAGCATAATTCCCGGCTTTCTTGATTTTGTTTCCATATGTGCATATTCTGCCAGGAGGTAACGAGGGGCCCATCTTAGCCTACCCTATTTTGTAAACATTCACTAGTAGACCCACAAGCCTGACATCCCTTGGCTGTGTGTTGGAAAGTGCCAGTGAGTATAAATTACAGAAGATCCTGTACCTGCCCGCAGCTCTAGCTGCTGACACTGCTTTCTCTAGGAGAAGCCAGTACTGAAAACATTCTGGTCTGTCTGTCAGGACAATTGCTAAACTCTCAGTCCTCCTATTTCGGTGTTTTACTTTATTTTTACTTTATTTCTCTGGGGTTATAGAAAACCTGAGGTCTGAAGAGCGAGAAAACAGGTCTACTCCAGGGCAGCCATGAGGATGTTCAACCATATCTAGGTGGAGGAAACATGATGGTGTTATTGAAATATTAATTAAAGGATACTTTTATTCTGGTATTTTCTTTTATATCCTTGGTCCTGTGTCCCTCCTATAGTCACCTAGGTTGGCCCATGTCCTGAGCACAGAAAGCACAGGAAAAGGAACCCACTTGCTGGGTCATGAATGCATAAGTACAGATGAAGGGTGGATTCCTAGTACAGAACTGATGTGGGCGGAGACCTTGAGAAGAGGGACTAGACTTCCACGAGGCAGGAAGCAAGAAATAACTTGTGAAGGGGAAGCAGGGTAGTGGACAAACAGGGAAAGTGAGCCCTGGGGGGCAGAGTGAGCACTGTGAGCAGAGTGGTCAGGAGTGCCACCTGTTACTTTGCTAGGGTGACCGTAACAATGTATTACAAAGTGGGCAGCTCAAACAACAGAAGTTTATTGTCTCACTGTTCTGGAGGCTAGAGATTTGAAATCCAAGGGTCAGCAAGATAGTCCCTCTTGACAGCTATGTGGGAAGAACCCATTCCAGCCCATTTTCCTTGGCTGGGAGACGGCCATCTTCTCTCTGTCTCTCTATATCATCTTTCTTCCACATGCTTCTCTGCACTCTGATTTCCCCTTCTTATAAGGATACTGGACATAATGGATTAGGGCCCTCCACCCTAATGACCTCACCTCACCTTGACTACTTCTGAAAGACACTATCTCCCCATAGTCACATCACAAGATGGGTACAGTGGTTCATGCCCATAATCATGGCCTTCTCGGAGGCTGAATTGGTATAATAAATCTAAATTTGTATGTTGAAACCCTGGGGGCCAATGGGAGGGACAGAAACAATTTGACCCATAAATTCTATGTATTTACTTTACAATAACGCCCTACTTGTCTGAGGAGCGCCCCCCCATCACCACATCCCCAAAGCCACATGAGAGCTGAGGCAGCCTCCCAAGACAGCTCACCTCCTGTCACACCCTCCTCAGGACAATAGGATCTGTCACCTCATATCATCTGGTGACAGTTTCCTTTTGTCCAATGAGACTATTGATGGCCATGGGGAATCATGCTCATCTGTGCCCTGACAGTTGGCACCGCCTCCCCCAGCTTCTCTGGGTAGAGAATTCTCTTGTGTCAATCCGCAACAGATTCAGCCTGCACATCGGGTCAGTAGGGCCCTGTTATGTGGCATTATAGTGGCACCATAATGGAAAGTCCTTCACTTGCTACTGTAGTGGAACCATAGAATACCATGGTGGGTGGGGAGCAGCATTAAAATCCATCCCTGGATCTTGCAATGTGCAAGGAGGACATTTTTCTTTTTTTTTGAGATAGAGTCTCAGTCTGTTGCCCAGGCCAGAGTGCCGTGGCTTCATTGCTCATAGCAACCTCAAAATCCTGGGGTCAATTGATCATCCTGCCTCAGCCTCCCAAGTAGCTAGGAGTAGTACAGACACCTGTCACAATGCCCAGCTTTTCTTTTTATTTTTTTATTTTTGGTACAGGCTGGTCTCAAACTCCTAAGCTCTAGTGATGCACCCACCTCAGCCTCCCAGAGGGCTAGGATTAGGGGCATGAACCACTGTACCCATCCTGGACATATTTTTATTATACAGTCTTTGTCTATGACAGTTTTTTTCATGGTTCTGTGCCAAATTTTAATAGTTAGGAGTTAAAGAAAAAGTTTGACAGGCTGCCTTCTGATTCCTACCTGATTCCGAATTTTCAATGTACTTTCTAAGTTGAAAGTATGAACAGTACCAAGCATAAGGATAGAATTACGAAAAACGCAGGTCTGCTTTCTAATTTTATAGGGGAAAATCTCACTAATCATCACACATCATATAAAATCATAACTGCCCTATAATAACATGTAATAATACATAATGACAAGTAATATTCAGTATTAGGGTTTTCTCCATGAATTTCTAAGGTCATGGCTGGAAAACTCAAAAGGAAGTTTGAGTGTAATTTGCTTGCCCTCTCTCCCAGTAATATTATTAGACATACTTTGAACACCTATTTGGTGAGCTCTGCAAATTAAATCAAATTTTGCCCCTAGTTCAAACCAAGTTAATACAAGTCTTAAAAGGCAGGAAGTGAGTGGGGTGAAGAAAGTATCTGGAATCCATTGAATTTAAGAATCACTTTATCACTGCAGCAATGACCTTGATGTGAATTTCTACCCGGGAGAGAGATCCAAAGGGCTTTTCAACTATCCTTAGAGGCATCAGAGTTGCTGTGGTCAAAAGAACCTCCCCAAATGCTGGGTATCCTTAGTGGTGCATGAAGATAGAAGAGAAAATATAACCATTGTCTGTGGTCATCATCCCTGAACACAAAGGAAACCAAATGAGAGAAGACCCAAAGAAGTGACATTTAAATTATTATGGAGCTAGAGTGCTTTCCAAATTAGCAAAATATTAGAAATCTCAGATTTGGCAGATAAAATGAAAGAGGCAACACAATCAAGGTCTCTGAAAACTGTGAACAGCAAGTAAACATGACCATTCTGAAAAGTAGAACAGTAGGCCCTGCCAAAATAAATACTGATCGTGTCCAAAAAAATGTTATTCATAGTTATTAATGTTACATTGCTCATCGGACAGATTCTGAAAATATCTCTTGGACAACACGAGTCTCTAGGCAGGTCCACTTATACGTGGGTTTGTTTTTCAATGAAAGGCATGCAGAGTGTGCCTGCCTCTCCTCCCTCCCCTTCCACCTCCTCCTTCTCTTCTGCCTCTACCACCCTGAGAGAAAGACCAGCCTGTCTTCTTCCTCCTCCTTGTCAGCCTATTCAACGTGGAGAGGACAAGGGTGAAGACCTTTAGGATGATCCACTCCCACGTCATGAGTAGTAAACATATTGTCTCTTCCTTACAATTTTGTCAATAACATTTTCTTCTCTCTAGCTTATTTTATTGTAACAATGTACCATGTAATATACATAACATGCAAAATATGGGTTAATCAACTGTTTATATTCTCAGTAAGGCTTCTGGCCAACAGTAGGCTTCCCCACTGAATGTTTTTAATTGGCTTGTCAAAGATCAAGTGACAGTAAGTAGCTGGATTCATCTCTTAGTTCTCTATTCTGTTCCAAACATCTACCTCTCTGTTTTTGTGCCAGTACCATGC
>CAUYRH010109107.1:0-11170 GCA_963574655.1 Perodicticus potto | reverse complement strand
GCTTCTATTGTATTTATATATGATTTATTTGAAAAGGGAGAAAAGTATGGAGGGAATCACACTGATTGTTAACTTGAATTTCCCATGAGTGTGGGGGAGGGGATGGTAGTAGTGGTGAGGCAGATGTAAAGAAGAATCATACAAGAAAACATAAAAACTGATGAAAATGAATACTCCATGCTCAATTGTTCAATATTCTATATGTATTTATATAGAAGCTGGGAAATGAAGGGAAAGTTTACATTTGTATTTACTGATATGTAGGTATGACATGATATGTAGGTAATTATTGTTCAGAAAAATACTATGACACTGTTCTATTTCAATCACAGCAAATAAACAAATTAAAAACCTTAAAAAAAAAAAAAAAAAAACAAAGACATTACTTTTCCAAAGATCCATTTGGTGGAAGCAGTAAACACTAAGGAAAAGTTCTTCCTTTCTCAAAATGTCAAATTACAACTTTCATAAAGTTGAAAACGCGACCCTCATATAAACATAGTATAAACACATGTGAAAATTTAGACATGTTATTAATGAATAAGAGAGATCTACATAGTCAGGAAATTATGCCTCCGTTATGATATGCTATTTAGTTACTGTATAACCAAGTAAACTCATGGTTTTATGTAAAATGGTCGATGTCTTTCAAGACAATGAGCCATAACTTTTCGAAGTAGAAATCATTTTTCTCTCTCCTGGATGAAATCTAGGAGTTAACATATGGTCTTAATCAATAATTAAGAGCACATCAGACAAAGATAAATCCCTAATGAAATAATTAATCCCCTAGATAATTAAATGATCTTCTAGAGAATTAAATTAAATATTGGATGGGCCTGTTAAACAAAGCTTCTTATGACATTGAAAGTCATCCACTTATTTTATTTCCAAGTTTCAGATAACTTTTCTTAAGAAAGAAATATACATGACCATCCCAAAGGTCAAAATTTTACAAAATATTTACAAAATATTCTGTAGGTCTCGACCACCTCTTTGTAAATTTTTGTAATGAATATTTTGTAAATAAAGGTACATTTAGCTATAATTTACTATTTTCCCTATGTATGGTGACTTTATGAAGACCTTTAGGACACCCTCTACCATCTTTTATTTTTCTTAAAATACTTCCTGGTTTACTTAAGTTTCTCGATTTTGATATTTTGATAGGTTTCAATGTAAAAGGAAATAATTACTTTTCTTTTAATTCTTCTGCAAATATACAGAAGAATTTTTACAACGTGACTATAGGACCCACATTTTGCCATCCGTGAATGGATAGATAGTGGCTGATGCTTGAGTTCATAGTCTGAAGAGGATGTGGCTTGTGGGAGCTGCTGGTAAACAGAAAAGGTCAAGCTCAGGTTGATCCTTAAGGAAGCAACTCATTTGTGGGAATGCGGATCCGGTGTTGCCAGGTCTTTTTACATTCCAACAGGGCCCAGAAACCCATGCCTTTATGTTAAATCTCTTGATGTTTAAATACTGGCAAATTAATTCCAAAGATTAAAAAGCAACATATGGGCAACAATTTCAGGCTACCTCTGGTCAGGAAGTTTCCATTTTGCAACTTCTTTTATAAGTTAAGGAGAACAAGCTTTGGTGGGGAAATTTTAGCTTACCAGATGCTTTTGTATACACCCTATGATAGAAAACCAATGGGTCTGCCCCATATAAATTTGGATCCTAAAGCTTAGAATGTTTGAGTCTTCTTAGTCCAATAAGAAGGGCTAACATCTATTGTCGGGGCACCCATCTGTTCATCCAGCCAGCCAGCGAAGGCCTTTTAGTATAAAGATACGTCGTGTGCTATGCTGGAGATATGAGTTTGAAGAGGATTCTAAGTCTCTCCCACACTTTGTAGACACCTTTTGATCCCCAGCTGCCTCCTTAATCCACTGCAGACCACTTCCTCCATTTTGAACTTTTGTGAAATTGCTGTTTTCGAAGCAATCTGAGACTGCCTTCTTGTAAAATATGGCAAACATTACTCAGTCATCAGCCAGCTTGATGTTTCTGTGATGTTTTAAGTCTATTCTGACTTTCTTTTTGAGAATCTCTCTTTTGGTATCCAAGAACATATCATCTCCTGCTTTTCTTCTTGCCACTACTGCAAATTCCTGTTCTAGTAGATCGATTTTTCTTTTTTTCCCAGATGCTTTGAGTTTATCATCCCTCACTGCACAGTCTTTCTCCTCTAAAATTCAGTAGACTAAGTGGGACCAACACACATTGTCTGACATCCAAGTGCTCTCTGAATCTTCTATATTCATAACCTCTGTGTTCTCAACACTGACCCCTTTGCCCCATCTCTATCTGCTTTAGTCCAACTCTTATTTTTTATTAATTATAAGCCAAGAAATGTTTGGCCACAAGTAACAGACAATAGTGCAAAATGGCTTAACAAATAAGGAGATTTATTAGTAAAAAATTTATATTTGCATAAGTTTAGAGTTACTCAATTCAACATCTCATAAACAAGTTACTCTTCATTTTTCATTCTATTTTCCTGAAGTCTGACCCTTATAATTCCCAGATGTATGTGGCAGTTTCAGCAATAGAAATAATCACATCCCTTTGAAGAAGTAGGCCTTCCCACAACTCATTTTAAGTCCCTGGCCTGATATCCTTTTACCTCCTACAAGACAAAATTGTATAATACATCTCTGTTTAAAACAATGTCTGAAAGAGAAATTTAAGGACATTGATCAGTTTAAACACATTGCCATTTCCGTTTTTTTTCTGGGATCCACCTCCAGGGAGCCTCGTGTAGGGTTGATGCATGAACCAAGTAGCAATAGTCATAGTGACAGTAGTCATGGTGGTGATATTAATAAAAGCAGATCAACTCAAGCATGCCACGTGCTGTCTAAGCCTTCATCTGTATTACCTCATCTAATCCTCACAACAACTGCACTGGGTGGCTAGCACGGGACCTCCGTTTTGCCAGACCAAAAACTAAACCTTAGAATGCTTAAGGGTTTTGACCAAGATTACCCAGTAATGAGCATTCATACTTCCAGAGTTCTGCTCTTATCAACTTATGTTTTACCAAATAGAGTTTTAGTAGCATGAAAGAAAGGTATGTGGAGGAAGAGTTTGTGGAAGGTGTTTTAGTCTGTTGGATTACAGGAATATAAACGTATTTATCACAGTTCTGCAGGCTGGGAAGTCCAAGATCAAGGCCTCAGGATGTTTGGCGTGTGGACAGGGCCCTCTTCCTGCTTCATAGATGGTGCTTCTTGGTCTTCCCATGGTGGATGAGCCCAGCAACCCGCTCAGGCCTTTTTTATACAGGCATTAATCCTGTTCATGAAGGTTCTGCCTCATTACCTAATTACCTCCCAAAGGCCCATCTTCTAGCACTGCCACACTGAGGTTAGGATTTCAAGATAAAAGGGGGAGGTAAAAACATTGTTTGCTACACGTCTACTAATTTGACACCTTGACAGTGTGTTTCCGATATCCAGTTTTGCTCCTCTTCTCACCTTGCTCTCAAAGTATCTTCCAGGCTGCTACAAGAGGGTCCTATGTCAAACACAAATCTGATCTGGTATCCATCTGTCAATGCCTTGCGTCTGTCTTTAGGAGAAGTCCCAACCTCTTTATCAGGCACATGAGGCTTCTTGATGCCTGACTCCTCATGTCATCACCCTAATCCAGTTAAATGTCTTTCCTTGTACTATGCTTTAACATTATGTATTGAGTTACAGCTTCCGTATCTTACCATGTTCTCCCCTACTCCCTTACATTGCCCATATTTTCTTTTTCTTTCTTTATTCTTAAAGTTACTTTTGTATGCTTAACATGTGACTCCCAGGTTTTCTTCCCTGATGTCATTCTAAATTTGAAGAGCTTCATTTGTGCCCCCACCATATTCCATGTCTTATGATATATTTTCCCTTCTCAATTGTCCTTTCTTCCTAGGGCACTGCAAACTGCTGGAGGCAGGTGCCTCTAGGTATAAATTCAACACTAGGCAAAAAATACACACAATGACCCTCCAAGACCTAAGAGATTAGTGATGTCAGACAGATATTTGAAGCTCTGTCTTTGTATAGTAGAGGGCATGCTGCAATAGACCAAATGACTCAAAGACAGACCCCTGTTGGAGTTCAATGCAATCTCTTAAGTTTAACTAACTTTTAATAACCAGTGTCCATTTTGCTCGATGAGTTGTCACACACAGTTGGTGCGATGGAAAGATACTTTACAGACTGAGAGAAGGGATAGAGAGATTTATGCCTTGTTTCATTTAAAGAACTCCAGTTAAGCATACATCTCATAAATTACACATGAGGTACTTGAGACACAAAAGATTTTAAAGAGCACTGCTATTGTCAGCACATCTCCCTCTGCCTAGGAGGATAGAGAAAGAAGAAACCATGCAGTAGTGGTAGGGAAGGATCTGGTCTGTCAGCAGCACCCATGGGGTTCAGAGGCTCAGAAAAAAGGTCTGTCACCATCGGGGAAGCCAGGGAAGGCCTGTGTGATGCTTTGCAGAGAAGTCAAGCTTGATGGTAAAATGTGTTTATGAGTCATTCTGGGAGGAGGCAGTGTACCAGCTGGTCTCCATTCACTTCACCCTGTATGTCTCTGACATTACCATGGATGACATGAGTCTCCTGCTAATAACAAACTCAGCTCTAGTTGTTTTTGACTATCACCAACTCCAGAGGTTCATGTGTCCTTTGGGTACTGACAGTTGCTGTCATTATGTAAACAACCCCCATAGACCTCACATTAGGTGGTTTTCTGGGTATGGCCCTCAGTAGCCCAGTGTTTCATTTTCTGAGAGTGTTGCAAGATACCTTGATCTTTGGTTCTTATGATGAGTACATACCAGTACCAAGATGTATGGGAGAGGTCATGCTATCACCGAACACTTAGATTTTAAGTCCCTGAGCTATACCAAGCAGACATGGAGCTGCTGTGTGTACCCAACACTGGCAGGGCGGAGAATGTTGAAGGCACAATGAGTAGCTTCATGCAGTTCACCCACCCTCTAACAAAGAGCCTGGGTCTTCATGGCACTGGTAACATTATTCTTCATGGGGGGAGGGGTGCCCACCTTTCATCGTCTCTCAATTAAATTTTGAAGTGAGCATCATTGTGGTAATGTGATGTCTTTTGGTCCTTTGCAACATTATTTTCATACCTAGAAACAAGTATTCAAAATATTAGTTGAAACAATCAGTGCTTCATATAGTAAAGTTATAGATTTTATAAATAGTTTTTCATACTTTTGCTTTAGATTAAAATATTATTCCATTTACACCTCCAAAAGGTTTTATAATCATATTTAAGGAAGTGTTGAATAAAATATGGCCCCGCTTACCAACCTAAACACCTTTCAATGTTTCAATATGCACTTGTTTATTAATTAATAGACAAATTTCTTTTATTTTTTTAAATTTCATGTTAATGTGAGAGTACAAAAAACTAGGTCAAAATATTTGAATTTATTAGGTAAAGTACCTCTTGTAGTTATGACCTGTACTCAAAAGGTGTGCCAAACACCCCCACATTGTGCCCATTCAGTGAGAACATCCCATACCCCTCCCCTCAGCCTCTCCTTCATTCTTCCTCCTCCCCCAACTTGAATTAAATTGAGTTTTTCTCCTATGTGGGCATGCATTAGATCATCTACTGGCTTCATATTTGTATTGAGTACATTGGATAATTGCTTTTCTGTTCTTGTGATACTTTACTAAGAAGAATATGTTTCAACTCCATCCAGGATAATGCAAAAGATGTGAAGTCACCATCTTTTTTATGGCTGAATAGTATTCCATGGTATACATACTACAGTCTGTTAATCCATCCCTGAGTTGATGGGCATTTTAGTTGTTTCCATGTCTTGGTGATTATTAAATTGAGCTGAGATAAACAATCAAGTGCTAATATCCTTATGGTAAAATGATTTTTTTCTTCTTCTGGGTAGATGCCTAGTAGTGGGATTGCAGGGTCAAATGGGAGATCTAATTTGAGTTCTTTGAGGATTTTCCATACTTCTTTCCAAAGAGGCTATGTTAGTTTGCAGTCCCAACAGTGTAAAAGTGTTCCTCTCTCTCCACATCTGCGCCAGCATTGGCAACTTTGGATTTTGTGATGTGGGCTAATCCTACTGGGGTTAGGTGATATCTCAGGGTGGTTTTGGTTTGCATTTTTCTGATGACTAGGGATGATGAGAATTTTTTCGTATGTTTGCTAGCCATTCATCTGTCTTCCTCAGGGAAGTTTCTGTTCATTTCTCTTGCCCAGTGCTAGATGAGATCGTTAGCTCTTTTTTGTTGATTAATTTGAGTTCTTTGTAGATCTTAGCTATCAAGCCTTTGTCAGGTTTGTAATACACAAGTATCTTTCCGTGAACTAGATAACCACATGTAAAAGACTGAAACTGGACCTGCAACTTTCACCACTTACAAAAATTGATTCACAATGATTAAAAGATTTAAATCTATGGCAAGAAACAATTAAAATCCTAGAAGAAAATGTGGGAAAAACTCTTGCATATGTCAGCCTGGAGGAAAATTGTATGAAGAAGACTTCCATGGCAACTGCAACATTAATAAAAGTAAACAAATGGTAATTAATTAAACTGAAAAGCTTCCACAGAGCTAAGGATGCAACAAACAATTTCCTTTTAAACAGAGTAAAACCTTCAGATGACTTAAATTTTGATGAAATACCACTGGTAATTGGCCCTGTTCTCCCCCTAGCCCCTAGTTCTCCAATTCTGGGGAAAGTGGGGAGATCACAAACCAAGAAGTCCACTAATGACATCCCCTATTCCCTTCTCCCTTCCTCAAGGGCAGCCTGAAGTGTTTTTCCTCACCACTGTGTGCTTGGACCTCTCAGATTCTTTTCTCCACTTCAAGTCAACCTGACCACAGACAATAAAGACTGGCCAGATTTTACTTAGAAACTTAAACCAACTTGGGCTGTAGTGAAAGGGATCCCTCGGCTTTGAATGTCCTGGTGGACTTCTGGTGAGGTCCCATATCTGAGGTAGCACTGTCTCAAAGACAAAGGCATTACCTTCAAGTTGTTATCCAAGACTCATCATTCCTTGATATTTACAAAAAGCTCCTATCTCTTCCAAGTAAGCCCAGAGTAGCTACCCATTTAGAGGATTCTGAATATAAAATTGCTTATGAGTATAGGAAATAAATATTCTGTAACATTACTATAATATATGAATTATATATTATACCTCAGAGTATATATTTTATAATTATATAATAGCTACATTTGTATGGAGGAGCTTATATATTAAATATACAATCTATATTTTACCAAGGCACATATATAGAGATTTCAACTCTCTAAACACAGCTGAAAATCCAGAATCCAAATTCCAGAGACAATCTGGAAAAACTTATGCCCTATGAAAATAGATTTGTAATGGCATGTTTTTGACTTGTAGAAAATACACCAATTGACCCTATAAGCAAAATGCCAGAATGTTATTAACTAACTACAAAGACAAATTATAAAATAGTGGTTGATGGAAGATGGGACTATCAGAAACAAGGATGCAAGACAGTAGGGTATTATAATGAGAAGCAAGAGAAATAATCTTGCCGTTGATCCCAGAAATGCAGAGCGTGCTTAATCATCGGTGGGACACATGAGACAGCTTAACTGAGCTGGCATCTCACTGAAAAGACTCCATCTGATCACTGAGCCCTCTTCCTTATCTATCCCAGAACTTCCTATGTCCAGGCATTGGGACAGCCATTGAGAACACAAACATATGCTAGTAAGTAGCTTTGGCTCTCCTGATCTTGAGGTGGTCTTACTTAGGAAGCATATTTGACAGCTGAAATGAAGAGTCAAAATAGCAATAGCTTAAACGCAAGCTACCTTTATGCCTGTCACATGACTGTCTTAGGTTATTTTGTTCAGAATTCTTTCTCATTGCTTTGCCATCCCCCAGAAGCTAAGCATCCCTGTGTGATCCTGGATGTTTTACCGCCATGTAGAGGCTAGATTACAGAAGCAGAGAAGGAGGGATAGACTTTTCATTTAAGGACACATATATTCTTTCTACTCATACGTCATTGACCAGAACTGAGTCCCATGGCTTATCTTGTTGCAAAGACACCTTGGAAATGCAATTTTTATCTGGATGACCATCTTATCCTAAAAAATTACCTCATCTAATAGAGGAAGATGGGCATGTGAATAAATAAGCAGTCACATAAAACAGCTTCCAACTCCCTTTCTCAAAATACAAATTTTAAAACCTTAATTAGTGGCCTTCCTATTGAAATATACCAGGACCTATCAAAAAGCAAGTCTATAACTCATCTCAGTGCAATCCTAGAGATATATGTTTATGTAAATTGGTGTTTAGCTGTCGTTCAAGCCAAGGTGTACTTTGATTTAGTTCCTTTTTAATTTCTTAATATTTATAAAGTTTCATTGAAAAGAATTTATCTGCACTTCCCCATTTATTCTACTTCTTTTTCTCTTCCAAATTGATAGTTCATTATTTTAAAATTCCCCTCATATTCCTGCCAGGCCCCCTACATGAAAAATATCAAGTGCAAATGATAAAAGAAAAGTAAAAAGAAAAATTTGAAATAGCTCTTGATATTTAAATAACCCTTGGTACACATAGGTTTCACTTATGGTAATGATCTTGAATGTTTTGGACCATATATTATTAAAGAAAGTTTGGAATAGTTTAAAAATGTCTATTAACTCTGATCATTTTTTTCTTAAAAGTGCATGATGAAAAATTCACATTTATTATTTGGAAAATTTACTTATAGAATGCCTCCAACTGTGAAATCGGTGGATGGATTAGGTGTGCTGGTAATAACAATAGAAGCTATGCCTTATGTAATGCTTGAAAACTCTAAATATCTTTACTATAATATCATTGTTATCAATGTGTATTTTTTTTAATTACATCAGGGTAGTGAAAAAATAAGGACAGTGAAAAATTGTATATTTCTCTATCTTCCTTCCATATTTAAACAACAATCAAGCACCTGTTATGTGGAAAGATCTATGCTTGTTATCGGGAATGCCTAGGTGAATACAAAACAAAAACATACGCACGTTTTTCAGAATAGGCAACTGCTAGATGAAGAGCAAATAGATATTGATTAGCCGATGGGTTTTTCTGGCATGATAGCTACTTAAGATGAGAGGAAATAAAATTAGGCTCTTGGTCTCTTTGCAGTTTCCAACAACCTATGGATAAATATCCATCTCTTGGGAAATCATCCTACTCTAGATGAAGGCTAGTCTGGCACAACTTCTTGGTGTTTAGTTCAAGTGTTCCTTTACCCATCTCCCTGTTGCTCAAATCGCCCCCTGCCTAAGTACCCTGGTGCTTACCCTTTCGAAAACAGTTCTTCATCTCTATATGATCATCCCCCATGCTTTATTTTCATATGGCCAAGCTCCCACTGTATAATTATTTTAATCAGGCACACTATCTCCTTTAACCATGATAGCAAATGATGCCATTTCTAGAGGAGAGGAGCAAATTAAAATCGTTAGACTCCAATTTGATTTGCTTTGTGATGGTGTGCGCACTGCGCAGGGCCACCGCAGGGATTGGAGGCTGCATGCTGTCAGGTCTGGAGCCCTTCCAACTTATGACAGATTTTCATTTCAGAACGGAATTATGGAATCTGTATCTGTTTAACATTCAGGGAATATTTGAGGGTTGAATGTTGTGCCTTAGTGTAATGAATAGCGACACCCACCTTGAGATACTTAGTGAATATTGGTTTAGATTGAAACGTGGATTAGTGCAAAAGCATTGACTTGACACAGCATCCCCCCAAACTTTGGCATCAATAAGAATCCCATGAAGAGCTCACTGAAATGCTGATTTCTAGGCCTTACTCCCAGAAATTTTGATTTAGTTCATTTGACTTAAGGTCCTGGAATCACAGTTTAAAGCATTGAGAGACACACCATCCATAGTTTTGTTGTTGCTTATACAGATACAGAGATATCAACTTTTGCAAAAGGTGGAGAAAGCTGGCATCATCAGTTAAGCCATGCTGAAATAAATGAACTGGGAAACTTGAAAGGAATTAGTGTTGTAACTTTCACAGTTTACTTTATGTTCAGTAGAGGTAGCTGATTTGCTCCTGGCTAACTTTGTTTGACTGATGCATGTAAATACAAATGTTATATTCATACAGTGTCTTAAAGGAATCAATAAGGATAGCCTATTCTATAATAAAATTTAGATACTGCGGCCTGGGGTACCCAAACTTCCTAATTACTTGTCAGTCTACAAAACAATATTAAAGTTAGAGTGTAAGCTCAGCCATGTGTTTGTGATCACACTGTAATCACAGGATGGTATGACAGTTTACCCATGCCAGTTTTTATATCAAATGAAAAGATTAACAGATGAAAAGAGGACAACTGTTTGATTGTTGATCTTATGTACACGCCCACGTTCCTGACACTTTATTCTGAAAAGAAAACTTTAGAAAAATATAAAGATGCAAAGATTAAATGATTGTTGTGATTCATTAATCACCCCCTGTATACCTAAGAAAGCTCTCCTGTCAAGGAAATTTGTAATGGAAACAGTTCACTTTTTTTACTTTTCCTTCATAATTCCACCTTTCTTCCTAGAAAACAGTATGAAAATCAATCCAACTATGTTCCTCTTCTTAGTAGGGACTCTCATTTTAAGGCATTTGACATAAAGATATGGAACAACTGGTATTTGAAATTTTGAGACATTTTCTGCCTGAGTTTTGATGTGTCAAGATGTGGTTTTATAACAATTTATTTTATAATTTCTCTGTTAAAGGAATTTAGATTATATTTCAATATTTTTATACTCAATAACACTATGGTAAATATTCTTATCAGGAAATTTTAAGAAAGATCTTTGGGAGTAGATTTTTAAGACTTTCATTACTGCCAATTGCCCCTCCAGAAAGTTCATCTTGCTTAACTTTTCTTTCAAGGTTTTAGCAGAGTGTATGAGCAAAATTCTTTTTTGTTTGTTTTTTATTATTATCAAATCTAGCTGTGTACATTAGTGCAATCAAGGGGTACACTGTGCTGGTTTCATACACAATCTGAACTATTTTCATCAAAGTGATTAACATAGTCTTCATGGCATTTTCTTAGTTATTGTAAGAAGACATTTGTATTCTGCATTTAGTAAGTT
>CAUYRH010109106.1:0-45153 GCA_963574655.1 Perodicticus potto | reverse complement strand
ATCCAGCATCCCTTCATTATCAGAACGCTTAAGAAAATTGGTATAAAAGGGACATCTCTTAAACTGATAGAGGCCCACAAACCCACAGCCAATATCATATTAAATGGAGTTAAATTGAAATCATTTCCACTCAGATCAGAAACCAGGCAAGGTTGCCCATTGTCTGCACTGCTTTCAAACATTGTAATGGAAGTTTTAGCTATTGCAATTAGGGAAGAAAAGGCGATCAAGGGTATCCACATAGGGTCAGAGGAGATCAAACTTTCACTCTTCGCAGATGATATGATTGTATATCTGGAAAACACCAGGGATTCTACCAAAAAACTCTTAGAAGTGATCAAGGAATACAGCAGTGTCTCAGGTTACAAAATCAAGACTCATAAATCTGTAGCCTTTATATACACCAACAATAGCCAAGCTGAAAAAACAGTCAAGGACTCTATTCCTTTCACAGTAGTGCCAAAAAAGATGGAATATTTGGGACTTTATCTAATGAAGGACGTGGAAGATCTCTATAAAGAGAACTATGAAACTCTAAAAAAAGAAATAGCTGAAGATGTTAATAAATGGCAAAACATACCATGCTCATGGCTGGGAAAAATCAACATTCTTAAAATGTCGATACTACCCAAAGCAATATAAAATTTTAATGCAATATCTATTAAAGGTCCATTGTCATACTTTAAAGATCTCGAAAAAATAATACTTCATTTTATATGGAATCAGAAAAAACCTCGAATAGCCAAGACAGTACTCAGAAGCAAAAACGAAGCAGGAGGAATCACACTACCAGACCTCAGACTATACTATAAATTGATAGTGATCAAAACTGCATGGTACTGGCACAAAAACAGAGAGGTAGATATTTGGAACAGAATAGAGAACCAAGAGATGAACCCAGCTACTTACTGTTATTTGAACTTTGACAAGTCAATTAAAAACATTCAGTGGGGAAAAGATTTCCTATTTAACAAATGGTGCTGGGTGAACTGGCTGGTGACCTGTAGAAGACTGAAACTGGACCTATACCTCTCATCATTAACTAAGATAGACTCTCACTAGATTAAACATTTAAACTTAAGACCTGAAACTATAAAAATAATAGAAGAAAGTGTAGGGAAAAACTCTTGAAGGAATTCACCTGGGCGAATATTTTATGAGGAGGACCTCTTGGGCAATTGAAGCAGCATCAAAAATATACTATACTACTGGGATCTGTTCAAACTAAAAAGCTTCTGCACAGACAAGAACATAGTAAGTAAAGCAAGCAGATAGCCCTCGGAATGGGAGAAGATATTTGCAGGTTATATCTCTGACAAAGGTTTAATAACCAGAATCCACAAAGAACTCAAACATATTAGGAAGAAAAGAAGAAGTGATCCCATCTCAGGGTGGGCAAGTGACTTGAAGAGAAACTTCTCTGAAGAAGACAGGTGCACAACCTACAAACACATGAAAAAATGCTCATCATCCTTAAGCATCAGAGAAATGCAAATCAAAACTACTTTGAGATATCATCTTACTCCAGTAAGATTAGCCCATATAACAAAATCCCAAAACCAGAGATGTTGGCATGGATGTGGAGAAAGGGGAACACTTCTATGTTGCCAGTGGAAATGCAAACTAATACACTCCCTTTGGAAAGATGTTTGGAGAATACTAGCGATCTAAAAATAGACCTGCCATTCGATCCTATAATTCCTCTGCTAGGTATATATCCAGAAGACCAAAAATCACATTGTAACATAAATATTTATACCAAAATATTTATTGCATCCCAATTCATAATTACTAGGTCATAGAAAAAGCCCAAGTGCCCATCGACCTACAAATGGATTAATAAATTGTGGTATATGTACACCATGGAATATTATGCAGCCTTCAAGAAAGATGGAGACTTTACGTCTTTCATGTTTACATGGATGGAGCTGTAACATATTCTTCTTTTCAAAGTATCTCAAGAATGGATGAAAAAGTATCCAACGTACTCAGCCCTACTATGAAACTAATTTATAGCTTTCATATGAAAGCTATAACCCAATTATAGCATAAGAATATGGGAAAAGGGGTGAGAGAGGGGAGGTGAGGGAGGAGGGTTGGTGGAGGGATGGTATTGGTGGGACCACACTTACCGTGCATCTTAGAAGTGTACAGGTGAACTTACTGAATGCAGAATATAAATGTGTTAACACAATAACTAAGAAAATGCCATAAAGGCTATGTTAACCAGTTTGATGAAAATATTTCAGATTGTATATGAAACTAGCACGTTGTACCCCATGATTGCATTAATGTACACAGCTATGATTTAATAAAAATATATACATATAGTTCCAAATCTAACCACCTATTAACATCACCCATCCTGTTTTAGTCTGAGGCACTACCATTTCTCACTTACATTGTTGCATTGGCCTCATAAAAGTTCTCTCTTGATTCTGCCCTGGCCACCCTCAACGCATTGCCAAAATATCAGCCAGAATCAACCTATTTTCTTTTTAAATCAAAGTTGAAAAGTGAAAAGTAGGCAGCAAGTCTTCAGATGAATTTAACTAGAAATGATTTGTAAGACAAGGCCTATATTTTTATTAAGTAGTTTCCACAGATAATTCAAAGAACAAAATGTCTACACCATTTAATATCTATAAATTTAACCAATAGTCAGAAAGATTTTATATATTAAACTACATAACTTATTTTAATAAATATCTTGCATATATATACATATATATAAATAATTCAATTCTCATTGGTTCTCTAATCAAACCCTTAAATTTGGCTTCTCATTTACTTGGTAAAAGATTTAAATTCCTATAATGGCCTTCAAGGACGTATATGATCTGGGCTCCTGTTCCCTCCCGACATCCCTTCTACTAGTGTCCTCCCACTCACGCCGAGTCAGCCCCAGTGGCTTCCTGGCAATTCCTCAAGCTCTCCCGGAATCCCCCTGCTTCACAGAGCACACATTTACTATTTCCTTTGCCTGGATTGTTCTTGCACAAGTCTTACTTCCTCATCTTCTCCTCCAGGTTTTTCCTCAGATATCACATTCTCAGCCAGACCTTTCCAGATACTCTATTTAAAGTTTCAGCTCCTTCTTCAACACTTTCTACTCTCTTTTCTTATTTTCTGACTTCCGTGGCATTACACCACATATTATGCTTGCTAATTTGTTTTATCTATTGTAAAATTGAGGTCTCCCAAGTCCTCTATTTTCAGAAGGTTAACCTCCCTGGAGGTCTCCCAAATCATCTATTTTCAGAAGGTTAACTCCCCGATGGCAAGAGTTTTGAGTGTTGTGTTCACTGATAAATTTCCAGTGCCTAAAATAGTGCCTGCCACATAGTAGGTGTCCAATAAACATATACATTAACAAATGAATAAACAAATTATTTGAATACTGACTGCCTAGTATGTAGCAGCCATTGATATAATTTATTGAGTAAATTAATTGATAATGAAGTCTCATGATATGTCTACATGATTTTTTTTCTGGTGTTATGCTTCTCAATTACCTTCTTAAGTTCACAGGTCTCCAGCTTCCTAATCAATTGCTCATGAGGACTTTCACCAGTATCTGATGTGATTCCGTAGATGTCTTCTTCAGTAGTAAGAACAAAAAGCCAATCAATGAATAGTTGACAATGAAGGATCATGTCCCAACTGACAACTCCCAGTTCTTTTCAAGAGACTCTGTCATTTTTAGTGAGACTAAGCCAGGCAATGCCACAGTTCTACATCATGAATTTCTGAAATACTAGGCTGGACATTCATCTGCATACAAAACTAACTGAACTCTTTGGATTCTAGGATCCCATAAAAAGGGCTGTGTGAGGTAAAATTGACACTGAAATTATCACCTCAAGACAAATGGGGAGTATATTTGAAAAAATAGATTTCCATACAAATAGAAATATGCACAAAATATATCTCCATTGAACCTTTATGAGACCCATGGAGACCTTGGCATTAAAGAGAACAAGTAGCATGAATAGAGAACTTTATAGTTTGTAATAAACTCTCATGTGCATGATTTCATTTAGGCTTCATAACTATGCTAGAAGAGGGAAGTATTATTATTTCTATTGCAGTAAGCTATATTATTATTCCCAATTATTTGCTGCCCTTTCTTGAACAGGGTGGCCTATATGATGCTGCTTATTGCCATGTAACTTGCACTGCCTCTCTTTAGAAGTATAATATCCCTACTTCAGGGACAATGGAATATGAGTATTCATGATTGTGAGGACATTTGAACAAAAGCTTAGGAGACATTGCTCAAATCTGCCATCACTCCTTATCTTCTCCCCTAAGCTCAAAACCAAAATAACAAGCGGAGGCTTCTTTAACGTGGACCCCAGAATGAAGAAACTACTTGAGGAAGAGCCACAGAACCATAGCTGAGAACTGCCCCACAGACAAAATATAATATGCATGAAAAATAAATTTTTGTTGCTGTAAGCCACCAAAATTGGGGGGAAGGGGTCTATTTGTTACCACAGCACAAACAGCTTAAGCCGACTAACACACCTGTTTTACAAATGAGGAATATAAGGCCTAGTATGACTTATGATGAGTGAGTCTTCTAAAGGTATCCACCTAATATGTGGCAGAGCCGGAATTCCAACTGAAGATGCCTTAGCCCCAAACCCACAGTCATTCTACCAGATCACTCTGGTTGAAGAAAATGTCTTTTTCTGCACATATTCTGTACTGATGTGAAAAACTAAGTAGTATTAGACTCCAAGTTGTTGTGTAATTCACCAATGAGAGCTCTTTTCCTCTTGGAGTTCCTGCCAAGTCAGAAGAGGGCTCTGAATTTCACAGTTGTTTGGGAAAACAGAGTTGGCTCAATATAGCTGTTTTCACAAACTGGTCTCTGGAAATCATCCCAGCCTAGGGTAAAATACAAAATTCAATCACTGTAGGAATTTGGCCAACACCTCCAAGCCCCATTGATGCTCCTCTTGTTTCCTTTTAAGACTCACTTGTTTTTCAGAAGCCCTTGGATGGGCCTGGAAATGCTCTGGAGGACAGGATCAGAATATTGGCTCTATTGGGTCCTTTTATTCTTTTAGACCTTCACTAATGTTCTTCTTAGGACAGACACAGCCAGGGACACTGGGGTCCCAGGCAGGCTTATCACCAGGCTGATATTCTTGAATATGTACATTTTATGCACATATAACTTCTTTATTTAGAGCACAGTTTAGAGTATAAATATTTAATTCCTAGAAGCTAAAATCTGGGCCACAGGTATCAAGCACACAAGGAAATGATCCCTGTCACCCAGGCAAACCAACTATCAGTAATGTTTCCAAGAATTCTACAAAACAAATGTCCTTGGGCAGTACAGAGCAAGGTCGGCTCTGGCTGGAGACTGCTCTTCGGGACAGGAAAGCAGAAGTTAGCTTGGATGCCCCACTGCCTTCTTATTAGATCCAGCATGATGTGCAAAAAGGCACAAGGGATTCATCTAAGTACGAGCATGGATATTAATCCAGGGGCTATGCAGGGATATGCAAAATACGTGTTATCTGTTTAACAAACATTTGTCTAGCGTTTACTATGTGCCAGAAAAGTGCCACTTTTCTAAGCACTTTGTCAATATTAACTTATTTAATGCTGATGACAACCCTCCAAAATAGACACTCTTATTCTTCCTCTTTTACAGATGAAGAAACTGAAGCACGGAGAAGTTAAATAACTTGTCCAAAGTCTGGGAGCTAGAAATGGAAAGGGCAGGATGAGAGCCCAGCAGGCTGCTCCCAGCGGTCACACTCAACCTCTGTGCTATAATGCTGCTAAAGACTCAAGGGAGATTCAGGCTTTGGCATAATGGAGACATTGATGGACTCTCTCTGGCAATAGCATTCTGCTTTCAGTTGTGATTCTACCCAAGATGAGAGAGTGAAGACCCGCTCCCCTAATGCAGAGATAAAACGCAAGACAGTTTTCCCATATTTCACATCCTATGCCGAAACTTCTCGACTGTAAACTCCCAGGATGCAGCAACAGGGCCACTGTTTGCACTCCTACATCCACGGTACCTAATGCAGTGTCGGGATTAAAAAATGCCCAGTAAGTATTTTTTAGAAGAAAGAAAGGAAATATGAGAGAAAAAAGGAAGGAAGGATGGGAGGAAGAGAGGGAAGGGGCAGGAGAAACCATCTAGTTTTCAGCTATCCATCATCTAATCCCCAGTCAGGGGTTAGCTGATAAGAGCATGAAGTGTTGCTTTCCCTTAAAGATGTTCAGTGATACTTTTATAAGGTTACCTGAGAGATAGTCTCAGAAGAAATAATAGTTTCAGAAGTGGATATCAGGTTTTTCTTCTGCAATATTTTGCTCCTGGCTTTTTCTTCTGCAATATTTTGCTCCTGGCTTTCCAGATCCCTTGCTTACTGCTGAACATCAGCATGTGTGTGTGCACACGCAAACACACACACACACCCCTACACAACACTGTTCAATCGACTATCTCAGCCTGCAGTCCCCATGGCCTATTAGGAACTAGGTTACACAGCAGGCAGTGAGTGGTGGGTGAGTGAGCGAAGCTTCTTCTGTATTTATAGCTGCTCCCCATCACTTACATCATAGCCTGAGCTCTGATTCCTATGAGATCAGCCACAGCCTTAGATTCTCATAGGAGGGTGAACCCTGCTGTAAGATGCACATGTGAAGGCTCCAGGTTGTGTGCTCTTTATGAGAATCTAATGCCCAATGATCTGAGGGGGAGCTAAGGTAGTGATGCCAGCACTGGGACCATCCAGGTGCAGGAAAACAAGTTCAGGGAGCCCATTAATTCTGCATTATGATGAACTGTATAATTATTTCATTATATATCACAGTGTAATAGTAATAGAAATAAGGTGCATGATTAATGTAATGTGCTTGAATCACCCCCAAACCACCTCCCCATTCCCTAGTCCATGGAAAAATTATCTTCCATGAAATTGGTCCTAGTGCCAAAAAGTTTGAGACCACTGATCTAAGCCTTGGGAACTTACCTTCCACTATTCTATCTTGTCTTTCACAAAAACAGAGAAAAGCTCCCAAAGGGCTGGGGCATTACTTTGACTTCTCTTTTGCTCCTAGTAGCAGTGATGCCCACAGCTTCAATCTCTTCTCTAGACGTGAGAAGTTCAGTTATTAAAAGCACCTAACTACAGGCGAAATGTCACAGAATTTGAGAATTTAACATCCCGAATGGACCTAACCAACCATCTTGCCTAGTGATTCTTAATCTGGGGATCAAAGAGCTAGTTTTGGGGGACCCACATCCCTCCAAAGTCTCACCTTCCTCATTATACTACAATTTCTTCCCATCCTCATGTCTTTCCCCTCTCTTTCCTCAGTGCAACATCTTCAAACAAGGTAGTGTAGCATTGAGTTTAGAGTATTAAAATTGGAGGAGAGACTAGCTTCCTTCCTGGCTCAGCCAGAACTAGCTGCAGGTCTTAATCTTCTGTCTTTCCCTTTCGAAGCCTCAGTTTTTCCATACATAAAATGGCAATAAGAATAGAAGCTATGTCATAGGATGTTCTGAGGAATCAATGATAATGCATCTAAATCACTTGGCACAGAATCTGTCACATAGTACATGCTAAATAAATATTTATGATTGTCCTAATTCTTCATGCTTTGTACACACTCCACGCCCCATCCTCCAGGAAATAGCTGCCTAATGTTTGTGATTTCACATGATTTCCCTTGTTTCCAGAGTCAGGAATTGCCTTCTCTTGTTCACCTTCATTTGGAAAGCAATTTAACTCCACGACATTAAAAATTAAAATAGAAACAGCTCGGAGCCTGATTTAATGGACAATTAAAAATTAAATTAACAGTTAGTAAGTGATGAGATAATTTTGTTATTGTAACCACATTAGCTTCATGCTTTGAGGAATATGCAAAGAGGGGGACAGACCCCTTAAAATTGAAAAAAATAATACAGGCAAAAAAAAAGGCATTTAAACTCATATATCACAGACTTGAAAGATTCATTCATTGAAGCCACTCTCTCCAAAACCCAGTTGTCTGATGCTCATGCAAAAATGTTTAGATGCAAGAATAATGAGAATTGATGATTTGGTAGAAAGAAAAAGGATACTAGACATACTATTTGATAGCAAGATATAGAACAAACACTTGGGTAAAGCAGTCTTGGCATCTTATCCTGTGCTGGTTTGGCAGCCTCTGGAATAATCAAGGATTTTCCTACTCATCTTCAAACACATGGATCTGCCAGAAGTGCTAATTGCAGGTCTCAGGTTGGTTCAAGGCTCTCTACTGGGATCCTGAGCTCTGACAGGAGCAGCCCAGCTGAGGTGTTTCAGCACCCTGGAGAGTGCTTACGGACTGTGGGACGTGTAAGAACTGCAACTCCAAAATGTCATGGGGTCTCCCAGTGTACACTGCTATGATTCAAAAAAAAAAAAAATGTCATGGGGCTCACCTTTTCTTCTGCCCCCTCTGTTATGAACCTCTTTCCTCCTCTTCCTCCTGGGGCCTATGCTTTTAAAGCTCTTATCACTTTATTATCATTGTAGTTTTATGTATCTGTCCTTCCTCCTCATCTATAAGACCTGTGAGTTCAGAAACTGCTTCTGCCTTGTTTACACACAGCATAATGCCTGGTATACAGTAGCTAACATTTGTTCGCTTGCATTGATCTAATGCAAATGAGCTAAAATTGTTTTTGATATAAGATGTTAGGGACCCAAGATGCTTCTTTTTCTAGAGGCATTTGCCATTTGAATATGGATATTGAAGATGACAATACTGAATCCAAAGAGATGACTCCAACCTGGTATCATTCCGGGCATCAAGAAGTGGCCAGAGGCAAAAGGGATAGTGTTGGAAGGGGAGGATTCTAAAAACCCATCAAATCACAGATTGTAGATGTCTATCTGCCCTGATTACATGCTGGTCTGGCTTCGGTGAACAGAAACTGTCTTAGGAGCAAAGAACACCACTCAATTCTTACAATGTGTGAAGTGTCTGACAAAATGTGATCTGATTCTGATAAGATGTGATCTGGATGGGGCAGCCTTATGCCCACAGGGTCATTGTCTCCTCTGTTGTTTGAGGTCCCTGCTGTTCTAGTATCTGCTTTGGAGCAGAAGACATTTCTTGGCTTTTGGTAGCCTAGCATTCATTACCTCCAGCTTTAATGACAGTTTTGTTTTTATTTTTATTTTGGGAAAAAAATTCTTTTGGAAAAAAAATCTCTCTTCAATGGATATAGTCTTAGTAACACCAAAAGTCTAGGCAATTTACCCCTCTAGCCCTGGAGTATATGATACAAGTGTGACAGATCAGCCCTTTCCTGCTGTGACTGTCATGGATCTTGAGTGGAGCATCATAGGGAGGAAAAAGTGGTTACATTACTTCTCCCAGAGTGACACCCTTTCAGTAATGTTGTCCACTTCTCACTCCCAATATCATGGCATTCCTTTCCTCTTCTGAGCTGGCTTCTCCAGCCTTCTTTTTGATTCTGTGATCCAATATCCTTATGATAAATTCATTTTATGCTTAAATCAGCCTAAATCTGTTTCTTGATTAGCTTACAAGATCTCTAATTGATGCTGTTGAGTTAGAGAGCAAGAGGTAAGGCAAAAGGTGAGGCATCACCTGGGCTTCCAAACTCTCTCCCACGACAGGTAATTTATCACATTTATTAGTTTGCATCTTCCAAGGAAAATAACCCAGATGAATTTAATACCTAGTGAGAAAAATGAGGAGGAGAACATTTGGTGCAGAATCGTAGGAATGGCAAACTCTAGTGGCAGGAACAAGCTGATAGGAGAGGTCTGCCAAAGGAAACCAATTCCTTACCTATTTTGCTTGGATTCGGCCTCAGGTAAATCAAAAAGGTCCTCTTCAATTTAGCCTTCAGGGGTGTCTGATCTGTGGCCCATGGGCCACATGCTGATTTTGTGAGGACTTTTTTGCTTATTCGTGGTGTCAGATATCACAAAAAGTATGCACAGTCTTTTTTCCTCTTTTTTTGCTAATTGGCTTTCCTGAGTGTTTGTGTATTTAATGTGTGTCTAAAGACAACTCTTCTTCTAATGTGTGGCAGAAAACAAAACGGTTGGACACCCCTGCAGAGTGGGGTAGGGATTCTGCATGACTGACAAGGCCTTATTGACATAAGTTCTCCTTGAACCCAGTTTCTCCATCTCATTTCCCAGAGGGCCCAGGTGCTCAGCTATGCATCCTGGCCTTATCTCTACCAACTGGTCCAACATCCAGGCTGCAAAGAGATTTTTGCAAGCATTGTGGAGATGCCGTGTCTAAAAGTCCAATGGCTTTCCACTGGCCCATAATTCAGAAAACAAATTGGAGGTTTGTGAAACTGGTCTCCTACTGTTAACTGACAACACTCACATGACACACAGGTCATAAGTTCTTTTTCTGAATCCAATATTAGGCAGAGTCTATAAAAGGAACAAGTAGCAGCAGAGACAGAATCACTGAGGGATGTCAGTCAGTGCTTGCTCCCACATACCCATTTAAGGAAGCTGTCTGCCTCAGATTCCCTGTTGCCTCAGCATCCTTCTCCTATTCTGCCAGTTAATTAATTGGGCACTGTGTGGACTCTGTGACCCCAGTGGGATGGATCCAACATATGGCCAATGACTTATGGCCTGTGTCATCTGGGAAGAGATGATATATTTGGCCAATCAGATTTCTCCGGGGTATTGAGAATTATAATGAGGGAAAGTGAAATAGCATATGAGCTGAGGGTGCAAAGACACCTTGGGACATGGCACACAAAACCGTGATTAAACCTAATTTCTATGTGAGCAGCAAAGATGAAGAATACGAGGAAATGAGCCAATAGAGAGAAAAGAGAATTGAACAAGTAATTAGAGAGAACAAGAGCTAGAACAAGAGAGTGGATGAGAGAAAGAGAGAGAGAGAGAATAAAATAGACTCTGGTTTCTAAAACAGCCGTAGGTGCTGACAACTTTCCAATTCTAATTACAGTTCACTGTTCCTCATAATAAACCTGTGTTTTTGAGGTACCTTAAAGGAGTCTATTCCTTGCAACAGAAAGAACTAAACTGAAACAAAGGGAATCCAGCACACAAAGATCGAGGTGAAGAACATGTGAACCGATTGCTATTTTCTCTGACTTTAGCTTTCAAGCCAAAATGGGTGTGCCTAAAATAGCCTCTCAGGCCTGAAGCATGTTAAACTTCCCAGACTGTGTGCACTATTATGCCATTGAGCCTAATGACAACTCTGTGATAATTGTGTTGGACCCCAATTGTTCAACAAACTTTTGTTCAGCTCCCGCTATTTAGATCCCAACACTCTTCTGAGAACTAATGAGGGAATGAACAAAAGGTGAAAGACTCATGGCCTTGCCCTAAAGGAGGATGCCAGCTTGTGCACAAAAATATCTCCATTTTACAAATGAGGAGATAGACCAAGATAGGGCATAGGTGTGTTCAAGTTCACCCAGCTAGTTATCAAGGAGATGCAATATTAGCTCAGGTCTCCTGAACCCATTTTTCTAGACTTCCATTGCAACAGGATTCTGCTTCCTTCTCTCATGGTTATGACCTCATCAAGCCTTAGCAAACTTTTACTTAAAAAGCCAGATAGCAAATATTTAAGGCTTTGCAGGCCATGTGGTCTCTGTCATGACTACTCAACTCTGCTGTCACAGCATACAAGCAATCTTAGATAATACATAAACAAATAAGCATGACTGTGTTCCAATAAACCTTATTTACCGAAAAAGTGGCCAGCTAGATTTGTCCTGTGGGAGGTCATAGTTTGCTAACTCTTCCTAAATCCTCAAAAGGACCCTTCACTTCCCGCTACCACATGGTCTCAAATACTTTAAGGAAGATAAGAATTTATAAGTCAAAAACATTTAGATATTTTATTAACCTGATTACACTTGACTGATTGGGACATAGGAAAATATTTGCCACCCCCAACCTGAGTTAGAAGTGGATCATTTCACACAGATAACACATTTTCTCTAAGAGCCTCTCAATATTCTAGCTGTCCATCACCATAACAACCCACACTATATAATAAAAAGTAGAAGCAGCTACAAATAAGGGAAGAATTCAAGCATTGACTTCTTCAATATAAGTTTTGACATTTCAAGGTATGCTGCTAACAGACCAGTCATTACTGCCTTCAAACATTCTGAATTTCTTGGATTCTTCAGATGTTGTAAATGCATTTGTGATTTTCTAAAAGCCAGTAGTCATATATAAAAAATCTTATTTAGTAATATATGTACTTACCAAGAGAAAACTCAGTCTCTATCAGAAGAGGCAAGAAAGTAGAATCAGAGATGATAGATATACTAAAAATGTAACTGAGAAAAGCCAATAAAGGATATTATGTAAACATGGGTAATTCAGCTTCATTCAAATTCCTAACGGGGCAGATAAAGAGGAAGCCAGAATATATTACACATTTGTCTGCTCTTGGGAAGGATGCATTCTATTTGGGTATTAGGTCTTCCTGTTAATAATATCACGGCTTTTCTATCATCAGATTCTGCTTTGATTCGTAAGATGACAAGCCTCTGAGTGTGGGTACATGTCCTCCTCCCTCCTGATGGGTCCCCAAGTCATGAATTATCAGTACATAGTACCTTTGCTATGTCATCCCAAGAATTCTCTGCTCTTGAGCTCTGGGAAGGGTTGATGGGCACAGAATAAGGTTGACTCGTTTCCCCAGGGTACAGCCTCCAGAAACATCCTCTGTCCTGTGGATTCCCCTCATCAAATAGGAGGGATGTAGCTTAAAACAGCCCTGACAAGTTCTGTTCATGATGCTCTGACTCTAGGGGAAAACTGTATCCTGGGAGTGTTGTTTAGAATTCTCAAACCTATTCCCACTTCAGACCCCCGTGCGATGTCTAATTAGTTTCAGATAATTCCTTCCCTCTCTGCTTACAAGGGCTTCCTTGGAGATGCTAAAAAGAGAGGGAGAGGCCAAAGAAATGCATGTGCTTGCACTTGTGGGTGACATGGGGGCGGCCATTTCAGCCTCCCAGGTAGTGTTGGCTCACGAGTGTTTTATTAAATATCCTCCTTGTAATGGTTCTCAATGAAGGAAAACAGCTAATTGCTCAGGGCTACTCGAAGCATCTTTTCACCTTCATGTTTATGATGTTTTTTTCTTTTCTTTGCCCATGACTTGAAGAAACCAAATAGCAATGAAGATAGCAATAATTATAGCTGACATCTAATCTTTAATAAAACTTTTGAGGTATGTATCAGAAGTATTTCTTACTGTATTATACCGGGTGCTTAATAGCACAAAATTTTCCTGAGCTTAACTCACTGAGTTCAGATGCAAGGTTCTCTACTTACTGTGTAATTTGGAGCAGATGACTTACTCTTTCTTCTTGTATTAGTCATATATTGCTGAGTAACAAATAACCCCACAACTTGGTGGCTTAAAAGAATACATCTATAATTGCACAGTTTGTGTGGGTCAGGAATAAAAGCATGATCTACCGAGACTTCTTTCCTGGACTTAAATCAAAGTATCAGCCCGGAATTCATTCAGTCATCTTACTGGTTTACTGGGAGAGGATCTGCCCCCAAGCTTGCTTGAGTTTGGCATCACTGAGTTCCTCAAGCATTGTTGGACTGGGGGCTTCAGGGTTTATGTGGCTGTTTGAAGCCGCCTTCAGGTTCTTGCCGCATAGAGCTCTTCACAGAACAATTTTGTTTCATCAAAGCCTGCAAGTCAAGAAGGCAATTGAAAGAGTCTGCTAGCAAGCCAGATGTCATACCCTTTGTCACCTAATCATGTAAGTGACATCCCATCATCTTTGCCATATCCTATTGGATAGAAGTGAGTTGCCAGTCCAGTTCACATTCAAGAGGAAGGGATAATGAAAGAGCATGGATTCTAGGAAATGGGAACAACTGCCTTCCATACTAAGCCTCAGTATTCCTATCTACAAAATGGGGACAATGCTAGTACCTGTTATAAGATTCTTATATATAGTAAATAAGCTAGTATATGCAAAAGCACTCAGATTGGGCTGTGGCATATGTGGTATAGAAAATATTAGAAAAGTATTTGCTATTATAAAAAAATATATAACAACGTGAAGCTCTGAGAATTTAATTCGCTTGTCCAAGGATGTTCATCTAGTGAGAGATAGAGTGAAGACAGAACCCAAGTTACATTCACTGATTCTCAACTGTGTGCTTAGTTAAGGTGCAGCACAGGATGAGAAAGATACAGTCTCTGCTAGTGTGGGACTTCAGTGTGATGAGAATTGCCCAAAAAATTGAAAAGGAGGCAGGCACTACAAATAAAAATGCACACGTGCCAAGAAAGCTTAGCCAAGCCTAGGTAAGAGGGTGTCTAACCTCGTATGGCTTGCCAGAAAAGGTTTCCTTAAGGATGGGACAGCCCCGCTGGGATTGAAAGGATAAAAGACATTGGTTTGGAAAGAAAAAAAAAAAAATCTGTTTCAGGAAATGAGAACAGCCTCTGGAAGACCCTAGGGCAGAAAAGACAGAAATTTAATGACATTCTTCTCAAATCTTCCCCCTAAATCTCTCATACATATTCCATACTTCAAATGACAAGTCAAATACCACCTCATCAATGCAGGTATTCGTGATTTTCCTTTTTTAATATCTGGAAATATTACAGATGTTCTTCCACAGTATTTGTATCCATCTTTGAGGTAACCTACCACACTGTCCTCCTTTTTCCCAGTAAGTTTGCCTCTGAGGTTCTCTTCCTGGCTACTGAGCTGACCTAGAAACTCCTGGAGGATAAAGTCTAAGGATCTCTCACCTCTTCCTCTTGAGGATGTTCACAGTTGAATTTGGGGGGAGGGGAAAGCCATGGGAAGGAGATTCTTCCTCCTAAAAGATAAGAGATATTAAAATTCATAATAAAAACGAAGCAATGTAGCAGAGTTTTAAAAAAGCATGCACTTTGGAAAATGAGACATGGCATATCTGTGCCCTAAGATTCCAGCTGTTTGATTCTGGGCAGGTGTCTTAACCTTTCAGAGCCTGCTTCTTCTTCTGCAAAATGGGAATCATTCTATCTCTCTTGAAGAGTTGTTGTAAGAATTAAACAAGAAATGACACACAACACACTCAGTGAAATACTCAGGACATTTGTGTTCTGCATTTAGTAGGTTTCACCTGTCCCTTCTCATGAAGGTTATGTTGAACAGTTGGATGAAAATATTTCAGATTGTATATGAATCCCGTACACTGTACCCCATGATTGCACTAATGTACACAGCTATGATTTAATAAATAAAAAAATTAAAAATAAAAAAAAATACTCAGTACACAGTAGGGATGATGAGCTTACAGCACAGGCCAGTGGGGCTATTGTCTTTCATTATTACATTGGAATTTTAGATGATTTAGCTCAGGTTTTTTTCTCATTTTCCTCCTCTATCTGTGAGTGACACAGAGATTTTCTTTGGTTGAGTTAAGCATTTGTCTTAGGTGAAAGATCATAAAGATGGCCAGGTCTTAAAGATGTCCAAGATGGAATTGAAGCAGCCTCTCCCATGGTGTTTTTGATGGAGCTGAGCAAAACAAAGCTAGTGGCAAGAAGCTAGATTGCCAACCCCTGTAAGTTCTCATGCAGAGAGAGGAGGATGAGCAAACCAAGGGCTTGTAGTAAAATAGACAGATGTCCTGGGTGAAGCCTTTGTGAAACAGTGGATTTCCCTAGAAACTAAAATTCCTAAGATCAAGGCTTCACCCTTCCATCCTTGTATCTCAAAAATCTACCACAAAGTGGACACCTTATGAATGAATACCCAATCATTGATCCATCCAGGCAGCTTTTCACCCAGCGCTCCTATTTGTCATGAGCCCTGAAATTTTTCAACAGGTTCACTCTTACTTAATTCAACAGGTAGCAATTCAAGCTTGCCCCTCCCAATACAGGGGAATTTTAGTATTCATGTAAGAACACCTGTTGCTAAGAATGTGGATGTCCTTATCTGTTCTTTAGAGCAGGGTTTCCGTGTGAGGAAGCAGCGATGCATAGGGTACAATCAGACACTTCAGTGACAATTACAACCCCACCACCTCCTAGCTGTGTGATCTTGGTCAAGTCATTTCTCTCCCAAATGTACATTGGAACAACTACAACAATAAACAAGAGCCTGGCACTTATTGGTACTTACTGACTAGCACTCCTTAGGTACTTCCCAGGTACTGAGTCCTGAGTGAACACTTTACACATAGTATTAATGGAACCTTCCTCATATGATTGTTATGCAGACCAGGGAAGTGCTCAACAGGTCATAATTGGCACATAGTAAGTGCTCAATAAATGCTACTTATTGCTGTTATTCTTCTCCCCTTGGGGCCTGAGGGCTTGCTTAACTTCTACGTCTTGGTCCAGAACCAACTTGATACCTAAGACAACTTAATGGGTACTGCCACTCCCCTCTCCCCGAAAATAGATGAGTGACCTTTCTAGTAAAGAACAAAAGCTCAGCTACAAATCTCGGGCATCAGTGTTCCAAATTTGTGGAGATAAGGAGATCCACATTGTTAGCAACAGGTTTATTACACTAACACTAAATTAACTTGCACATATTTCTTCTTCAGTCTAATACCAACTGTAATCCCTTTTAGCAGTGCCTGTTGCCCTTTAAGGATTCTCATGTTAAAACACTTTAAAGCAAAATCCAATCGCTTCCTCGGGAGGAACTTGTGCCATTGCTGCTGTTTCCGAAAGCACCATTTAAATAGCATTTTTCACCTGCCACCAGCACATGCCAGAAACTTGACCTGAGGCAGAAGGCCCTCTCTCCTTGCTTTGAAGCCTCCACATATCATGCACCATCCTGCTCTGACGGTGGGGCCTTGGAGGCACTAAATTGCTCCTAACCCTTCTCATCTCCTATTGTGCATTACCACCTCTGCTACATGGCAGTAGTACTTTGACTTACGGCCCAGCTGCCCCACCTGAGGCCCGGGAAGATGGCTCCCCTCCGATCACTTCCATCAGCAGCGTAAGTGGAAGGTAATAAAAACCTGTACGTGGCTCAGACTTTCAATTTCAATTGGAAATTGAAACTGTGCAATATGATTAAAGTTTAATCTGCATCATCAATAAACATGTGTGCTAAAGCAATGAAAACTGCTCTACCCTCTGGTTGCAGGTGTGGATTGGATGAAAACATGTCTGCTCTCTCTCGTCTAAGTGATATGCTCCCTGGGGTTAGGGTTGTGCACACTGACACATGTACGTGGGCATGAGTTGATATATTTGTACAAAAACATAAAAATGATCATGGGTACATGTTTGGGAGTAAATAGGTTGCTCATGCTCAGAGGAAACCAAATGGAATCAATAACTCTACAAAGATTTGCTAAGGGTACATGGGTTTTTCAAAAAGTACTAATATCCATGTATTGATTGATTGATTGATTCATTCATTCATTCGTAAAGTATTTATTGAATGTCTACTGTACGTCACACCCTGCCCTGGGCTCTGGGGTCATTGCAGAGGGGGGGAAGAAACAGATTCCATTTCTGCTCTCATGGGGCTCATAGTAGTGACTGAGAGGGATGCCAATCAACTAATTAGGCAATTATATGTACAAGTATTCCTTAATTATATGCCCACCAGAAAGAGACATAGGATGCTTTTACTAAAGAGGAAGATATGACTTTATTCTGTGAAGCTAGGAGGAGCTTCCTGGAGTTGATGATGACTGAGCCAAGGTCTAAAGAGGAAACAGTCACACAGTAACCATCCCAGGAAGCACCTGCAGAGAGGCCAGGAGGAGAGAGCGTATGTGGGAGACCTGGGGGAAAGAAGGTGCCATGGCTAGAGCCAGGAAGACAAGAGTCTCAAGATTACGCTGGAGAAGTCGGCAGAGATTTTGTCCAGACTTCGCAGGATGCTGCAAAGGGTCTAGACTTTTTTCCCAAGTGTGATGGAAAGCTATGTGAGGGTTTTAAACAATGCTGTTATGTGATCACCTTGAAAAGCTACTGGATAGAGAAGGAAAAGGAGGATGTAAGAATGGATGGGCAGACACCAGGAAGGGAGCCCTTTCTGTGGTCCAGGGGAGTGGGGAGGATGATGTGGACTAGTTGATGGCAGCATAGGTGAGAAGTAGACAAACTCTTTCCAGGGTGAAAGTCAAAGCCTGCCTGCCAAACACATAATAAGTTGGCTCATCTCATCTGCACTCTCATGAACCTTACTCAGTATGTCTCCATCACCCCCAATAGCTCCCCTAGATCAAAAACCTGCAGTAAAACTTAAGCTATTAAATATGGACTTTCACAACTTTGTCTTCACCTCCAAGCTCACCTGTATCTTTACCCATCCTTTCCTATGTCTGTTCCTCCTGAGGGTAAAGGTGGACTATGTTTGCTTTGGCCTCCAGAGCTTGCACACATTGTCCTGCCAGGAGCACTCCTTCCCCATCCCTCTTACCCACCCTCTTGTCCATGGCTGCCTTGTCTCAGAGTTTGTTTTCTGGGAATGCTTTTCTGATCATCTCTTGCACAACTGGCTTGAATACCATGTGTCCCTTCACCCATGAGGGCCTGTTTAGCTTGGTCCTAGCCACCAGGAGACTGTTAAAACCTTGTAGAGAAGACGAGGCATTGTTTTCCATTATATTTGTCAGTGCCCTATACAGTGCATACAGGAAGAGCTTAATAAATATGTGCCAGATATTGAGTTCTTCCTTCTTTCTAATGCCAACTCCTCCTTTGTGCTAATTCTTCCTACCTCAAGCAAGACTGTGTTTCATCCGTTGTCCCTTCTCTCTCACACACATCCAAGCTCAACATCTTGACTATATCCTCCCTCACTACAAGCAGCTCACGTTTCCCCACGTAACATGAAACTACCATTCAATCCTCATTTCCTCCAAGAGTAGAAGCTTCTCCAATCCTCTAATGTTCAACCAAACTTCTAGAAAATATACACTGTAGTCACTATTTCTACCTTCTCGTCCTTTACTTCATCACCCTTCTGGCTTCCATTCATAGTTTCACCAAAGTAGCTCCCTGGAGACTTCCCAGTACCGAAGTCAATGGCTACTTTTCAGCTTTCCTTTTCCTTGACTTCTAAGTAACATCTGAAGCTATTGAACACCTGCCTCCTTCTGCTTGAAATTCTCCAGCCCCTTGATTTATGTAGTAATATTTTCTGGCTCTCACTTCTAACTTTGACTGCAATTTCTCATTTATTACTCTTTAATGAACTTTCTGGGTGTTTTATGCCATTTTACAAATGAATAAAGTAAGGATCTCATCAGGTACATGATTGCAAATGTGTTTTATTTTAGAAGTCTTTACCTGTTGAAGATATTTACTGAAGTATTTTTGAGGGAATATATTGGAATTGCTTTCAAGTATTTCAGATGTAGTCAAGTTTTATTTGTTTAACAAAAAGGTGAGTGCAATTTAAAAAATAAAATAAATAAAAGTTACGTGACTTGCCACCATGATTCTGTGTTAGAAACCTAGGTATATTTTGAGTACTAAAACCAGTGGTCTTTCTCCCACAAAGATCAACATACTTCAGGGGAACCAGGGCAGGGTTTAGTCAGTCAGGAACATAGGTTCTGACTTATTTATGGAAGGTGAGGAACCATGGAGTCTGTGACACAACAGAGAAAACCTGGAAGGTTGCCAGGAGACCTACAGGGTGTCCCCCAAAGTAGCCATTCATAGGGGAAAAAGTTATAGCAACAGATATCTTGGAACGTATTTGCCATGAGTGGGAGAGAAGACTTCATGTGTGTAGAAGGAGGTGGCTAACATAGAGAATATTTTATATTTATTTTGTAAATTTTTCTAGTGAATATTTTATAAATAAAGGTACATTGAGCTACAATTTTCCATTTTTCATATGTATGGCAACCTTTGGGACAACCTGTAGGTCTAGGCTTGGCCCTGCCAAGATCCATAAAGAGGTATATTTATCTATGATGAGGTAAGTCTTCCCATATACATAAATATACTTTAGCAGAAAAATATACATTCTAAGGGAAATTATAACTATCAAGAAAATAAAAAATGTTTTGTGATTTGTAAAGAGAGGCACCATGGTGCTGTGGTGAAGAATACACAAGTGAGACGGACGTGGATCTAAGCCCCTGCTCCATTACCAGCTAGCTGAACATGGACAAGTCCCCGGGGACCTCAGTTTCAGTTTCCATAGTGCCAGAAAGGAAGAGCAATTCCTTACCCTGATGGATTATGGAAAAGTATTAATATGTGGTGACACTATAGCATAGCAGTTGTCTTCAAATTCTAATTGGGGAGTGGCGGACAAATGGGAGGCAGGGGCACCACGGGTCCTTCAGGAGAACCTTGGATCAGCCCCTCTTCCCACTTCCTGTGCTTCTCATTCCCTCAGGATGATTTGCAGTTGGTGACAAAGCCAGCCCTGGGACCAGAGATCTGAGACTAGTGATAAAACCATCAGCCAAGATTTGTTACATCTTTTTTTCTACCCCCTAGCCTCCCATTAAAAATGATTTGTCATTAGAAAAAAACATGGGAAAACAAATGTGATTAAAAATTTCCCATATTAAATACCTGCATGGCTGTGGCAGGCTGAGCTCTCTGGAAAGGCTCTGATTCATCCATCTGGAAGGGGTCTGAGCAGCTGGTAAAGTCAGGAAGCAGAATAAGAGTCTGAGTTTGTTTCTCTGCTGCCTCACTCCCTGGCATCTTTCTTCCATCTGGTTGATTTCATTCCACTGACTCCACAAAACATGGATTTCAGGCATCTGGGACATGAGGTGGGCATCACCACAGTGCTCAGAAGATAGGAGGAAGATGGGGGGGATGTACTCTGCCCTCCTACTCTGCCTTCCCAGAGGAGAAAAAAAACTCTTACAAATCTCAAAAGTGTGATAGATCTGTCAAAAGTCCATGAAGACAGTTACATAGGTGACAGAATTCACTTCACAGTTTTTGCATCTCTCAGAAACCTTTTGCTTTCTTAAAGTCTAAGGTAGATCAATTGCAAAATTGTCTACAATTCTTTACCCGTCCCTATTATCTATTACCCTCTTACAGTGTGACCTGGAAGATCCTTTTATCAAGAGGCAAAGACTCTTTCCCAGTCCTTGATATGACTGGTCTTATGACTTGTTTTGGCTAAAAAGAATGCAGCAGAAGTGGTTGGGTATCATGTCCACAGTTAGGCCAAGATCTTCATACTCTCTCTCTCAGAAACAAGCTTGGGTACTCTACTAGATGATGAGAAATACGCAGCCCAGGTACCAACTGTCACGTCAGCCAAAAGCAAGATACCTGCTACATATGTGAATGAGGCCATTCTAGATAAGCAAGCCTCCAGCTAATGACACCCTGACCACACATTCATAAGCAAACCCAGCTGACATCAACCCATCTTGCCCTAGACAAGCAGAACTGCCCAGCTGACCTATAGACAAATTAGCAGCAAGAAATGCTTATTGTTTACAAGTCATTTTTGTTATGCCATGAAACTGACTGATCCAAAGTCCATACATGGTGTGACATCTTCCTGACATGTGACCCACCCACCCACCCCCCTGCAAATAATTTCAATCAGTTATACCCCAAAATTGACAGGGTGGAGTTTTTTTTCAGCATTACAGAACTAGTAAGATTCTTGGTTAATGTAATAAGTGCTCCCTAAGAACTTGGGCCAGAGCAATTTCCTCTTGAAGAGATCAGTGTTTAGTCACTCAAGGGCCAATGGCGAGACACCCCTTATCCCTCCCAACCTTGCTATCCACACAACTTCCTGCCTTCTTTCCTTTTTTTTCTCTCTTCAGGAGACTTGGTTGATGAGAAATTTTGATAAGTAGGAGAAAGATCCAAAAGTAGAAATCAATTTGTTTAGTCATACACACAGAGCTTTCCCTTCCCTCGCTCAGTCTCTGAAGAAGGGGACAGTTGAGCTCGATTGGTCAGGCCAAGGAGATGTTATTAGGGCAAAGTTTTCACTGGACACTAGGGTTAGCACTCAATCTCTCCTCTTTTCCTTCTGTTCCTCATACTCCTTTTTCTTCCTCCTCTTCCTCTTTCTCCTTCTCTCTCCCTTTCTCTTCTACCTCTCTCTCTCTTCTCTCTCTTTTTTTTCATGAGACTAAAAGAAAGATACTGCATTGGTGAGAACAGGCATTTCCCCCAGCCTTTGGGGTGATAAAGGAGAACTAGAGTAGGGCCCAGAGGGAAGACTCCCTCTGTTTATGTAGTCTACACAAAGGGAGTTATCCACAAGTGTCCAGAACTTGAAGGGTGAAATGATAATTTGAGAGCAGGATTCATGTGTTCTCTTGATGGTGTGTATGTTCTTGACAGGTCCCTTTACTCATCCACTCCAACTGAAAGATCTGTTCGGGAAATGTCTCTCTGAGAGGCCAAACGTGACTGGAATTCCATGGACGGATAAAGGAGGGAGAGCGTAGGAAGAACTTGGACCAAAAAGAGAACTGCAAGCAAGTCGCGTTACTTTATATGCTGATGCTGAAGATAAGGAAAATGGAAATAGAAAATGGTGCCATCCGTGATGTAAAAAGACTGGGAGTTGTACACTGAATTGCATCTTTTAGGATTTCTGTGGAAATATTAGGATGCAATTAATGTATCTGGGATAGGCATCTCTTAGATGTGCACGTATCAATTATAAACTGACCGTGAAATGGGAACGTAAAGAAATACTTCAAGTTTTCCCCTAAACAGAAATAGTCTCCAAAAGCAGAGATTTTCCTCCCCAAATTCATCTGTTCTTAACATTACCAGAGTTAATGGTATTTACATTACAAGGCATTTCGCTATCTTCTGGCCCTTTGATACCTCCACCAGCCTCTTCTCCATGCATTTCCTTTTTTGCATTTTACAGCTGTTGTTACTCCTTGAGGAGCACTGTATTAACTCTTTCAAACAGACTTTTGCAGACACATTGTCTCTATCTAGGACATTCTAGCCTCTTCTCTTTTCCTAGCTAATCTTTAGTTTATATTCCCCCTCTTCCAAGAAATAGGGCTAGGGAGCCCTGGACAGTCCTGTTTTAGCAGGTGGGTTACTCCTGGGCATTTTTTATGTGGCACTGGTTCCTTCCCATTAGACATACAGCTGGATACCTTGTTTCATTCTCTTGTAGCTACAGAGTAGGTACAGATAGAGGTGTAAATTGTCATTTAAAGATTATAGCACCATCAGGTATGGACTATTTCATCCCATAGACAATTCCTGAGCTACAACAAGAGAAGACACAAGAACATAAGCCATTCTTCAAATTCATTTTGTTTTCAATCATAAAAAGTTTTTCGTGCTCACTAGTTACTTCTGTTGCAGTATTGATGATGCTTGCTCAAACAGAAATAATGAAATTATAACTGGATATCAACCTGGTCACTCATCCTGGATAAAAAGAGTAAGTTGCCTCTCTTGGGGAAGGAGTGGTCCAGTAGAGACCAGGTTGGAGTTAAGAAGCTTGACTGGGATAAGTCTTGTTCTATCCTATTTTCCTGATATCTAGGCAAGTCAAGGGAGATGTGGTGTTTTAATTTCAGTTAGAAATTTGGGATTATTTAAAGAGAGAGCCTCATAAGCAAATAGTTGAAAAACCAATGGGGTAATCACTGGTTATTCTTAAAGAACGAAGGGGTCTTTTAGGACTAAAAAGCTATACTATTTGATTCCTGTCCCTTGGAGTTCTGAAACTTTTCCTCACTACTTTATTAAAGGAAGTAATTAATACATGTACAACTGGCAAGAAAAACTTGCTCACTGAGTAAGATTACCCTTAAAATAGAATTTTTGCTAATCCTACATAAATAGGCTTGGGGCTCCTTCTTAGCCCCCACAGACCTGGTGTTCAACCTCTTAGAGTTAGTTTCCATTCCCTCACCCACCACCTGACCCTGAGTATCTTCATGGCATGGACTATGCTTTGTGCACATTGGTGGTAGATAGTTCTCAGAACTCATAGGAATGTAACTTAGGACTCAGGCCCACACTCATAAGAGGATCTGACCATGCTTTGGTTCAGGCCAAAGTCTCGCGATCAAACAATTTAATCTCACCAACTCAGTTGGCTGCAGAGAATGGCCACCAAATCTATCTGATTGTAATATTTTGATGATTAGGCAATCCACTTGGAAGTTCACTTGTCTTAGGTATCAAAAAAAAAAAAAAAGAAAGAAAGAAAGAAAAGAAAAGAAAAGAAAAAAAGCCCAGAACTGGGATCAAATCCCATCGTTGACATTTATGGAAAAGTCACTTATCCTCTGTGTCTCAGTTCCTCATCTGTAACATGAGAATAGTAATCCTACATCTCTCACAGAGTGGTTGCAAGGAATTAAAAATAATATGGGTAGTCTTTCAGACACATGGTAGACCTGTGTGAATGTTTGCTGTGGTGACAATCATAATGATGAGATTGGTTATGCCATCATCAATGACCTGTTCCATCCTTGGGCTTTGTTGGTTGGTTAGAAAACATTTGCAGCAGAATAAGGCATAGATATAAACTCAATATATATCTGGCATCCAATACAGGCTACAATGTAATTAGTGCACTTTGGGCAGGTTGGCAGGATGTTTCTGTTTCCTTGTTTATGTCCCCGTCTTCCTTGTCTTCGAGTGTTTGTATGAGTTGGTGATTTGATATGCACAAACATTCCCTATTGACAGGAAAGTCAGAGAAAGTGCAGTCTTACAGCTCAGATATTAGTTCAGTTGCTCTGAGTCTAGGTGGTATGATTGATGGGAGTTTTATTGCAAATGTAAAAATCTACATTCTTTTCTTCCGGTGTTGGCACATTGATGGTTTGGTCTTGTACAAAACACCCTAGTGTGTTGAAATGATAAACTCTAATGTCCGTGATGCCTCTGCATCAAAGCTGGTCAATGTACCATCTGCTTGATGACAGAAATGACTGGGTCAATGATACTCATACCCACAACCTAGTAAGACAGCAAAACTCTCTAAGCTAGAGACAGTATTTTCCAATATAATATTAATTCCATGGACATTTATTGAGCTCCTGTAAGAGGGAGGCTTAAGCCAGCATGGTGCCTGGCACATGGATGGCTGTGCCATAAAGTCTTACTAAAGGAATGAATGGATGACTGAATAAATGAAAGGAAGTCTGTGTATTGTAAAATCACCCAGAAATCCATAATGCTTCCTCTTTTGGAACCTGAATTTTCAAAAGGCAATCAAATCTGAAGGAAATTAGCTAGAAGAGATGAGTACCTGGCAAAAGTCCCAAGATGTGAGTCCAGCTGCTACAAATGTGACACAAACCCAGTGGAGCAGACAATAGCTCAGTTAAAAAAACAAACAAACAAAAATACGGAAAGAGACTTAACTCAATGTCAATGACAGAGTGTTTGACCATCAGCCATAGGCACAAGTTGGATCACACAGATACAGTGAGAGTAGCCTTTGCTACAGCCTGTGTGCCTCAAAAACTTTGATGCTGTTCTCAGTGGAAACTAGATTATTGCAGGAACTTATGAAGAGTTTTCAGTCTAGGGAAGAGAAGACACATAGCTGTGTATTGGGTCCTAGAGGTGCCTGCCTACTATAGCCACCAACTATAGCTAGCACGCTGCCTGGCACACAGTAGATGCTCAAAATATAGTTGAATGGATGAACAAAAATATAAAATATATTATCTTTATTATGATAGTATGTTATCTACTTTACCATGAAAGTAATACATAGTGAATAATGCATGTCTCCTGTATCTGCATTATTTGCATAGTTCTACTAGAGAGAGAAGCTCATGTGGGCCATCAGAAGACAGAGAAATGCCTTTAAACCTAGGGAAATTGGGAAAGGAGAGGCGAAATGGTGGAAAAGGATTCATCTAAGTAAGGTGGGTCTGGAAGTCACAGCAGAATTGAACATTGCATAATTCAGGCTTAGGAAACAGGAGGAGAAATTTTTCAGCAAAACCGAAGGATAGAGCATTGTTTTCCAAGTATATCCTGCCAAAACACTTTGCATAAAATCACCTAGGAAGAAGTGTTCCTAGTCAACTGAATCAGAATCTCTGTTGATAGAGCTCACAAATCTGGATTATAAAAGACTCTCTAAATCAATCTTACGTGCTCTATTTGGGGGAACCACTTCTAAAAAATGCAAAGCTCGTCATTTAATTTAATTCACAGAATTATTCTGGGAGGTAGGCATTATTGTCCCCATTTTATGGCAGGTATATAGAGGTTGAAGGAGGTGAAGTGATTTGCCCAAGGTCACCCAGCCTATAAGTAAAAGAGCTGTGATTCAAACACAAAATCTTTACTCTTTCACACTACCCTCTCTGAGTATAAGGCTACAGGACAGGAAGCAGGAAGGGGAGCCCTAGGTGATGACTTTGACAGAGTACATTCCGATAATAATAGTAGTAGAGATCGATAAACACAATGATACTGTTTTATATCTTTACAAAGAAAGAAAGAACACACCACTCTGGCTGTGGCAGACTTTATCAGGAGGCTCTGATTAATGAGCAAAGCTCTAACTCAGGCTCCCTAATAGGTGCCTGTTATATCTCCAGGAGATTTCCATCTCAGCAATACCTTGCTAATAATGTGCTGGGGCAGCAGTGTCAGTTCTGCCCTGAGTTTGATCAGGTTTGCCTCTGTTGTTAAATTAAAAGGTCAATAAGCATGTGCAACCAATACAGCAACTAGTGATTAGCTATTAAATAGTCATGGGGTGGGGCAGCTCAGAGTTGGGTGTGAACACTGTTTAGACCTTTCATTTGTGGTCAGCTAGACCTGGAAGGTGAAAACATTCAAGGTCAAGGCTCCTAGGTCTGACTCCAAGGGAGCACCAGCCTTCTTTACTGTTTCAAACCTCCACCTTCCTCCCCAACAGTACTTGAGTACCCAAAAAGTTCTGGGAGGTGAGAAGTCTGGCTTGTTCCCTCGCACCCTCCCATTCCCTGCTCAAATGTGCCAACTTCCAAAGGACTCTTACACCCTCTACCAGGAATAGCATGTTCATCTCACTTCCCTGGCTTTGTACATCTTCTTACCCTCCTTTCCCTTTCTTCAAGATGTAACCAGCCCCTCACTGAACACATTTCAATGACCCTTATTTTTTTTTTAAATGCTCTCCTTTAACTAACTACTCAAACTGTTCAGTTACTTACCATAAATGGTAAATTTTCTGCAAGATGAAAGAGTTGAGATTCTGAACCATGGGCAGACTTCCTGATGTCAAGATTCACCATCCCCAACAACCTGTCCCCAATTCCCGCTTAGTTACACCAGGATCTGCTCCAAGACACTTGACCCCTCCTTTAAAAGCCCATGTTCTCTGTTACACAGAGAGATGGATTCAAGGGAGCTTCTACTATATTCCCAACAAGATATCTGTTGTATTAAAAATTCCTTTCTTTCAGGCTCGGCGCCTGTGGCTCAAGCAGCTAAGGTGCCAGCCACATACACCTGAGCTGGCAGGTTCGAATACAGCCTGGGCCCGCCAAACAACAATGACGGCTGCAACCAAAAAATGGCCGGGTGTCGTGGCGAGCACCTATAGTCCCAGCTACTTGGGAGGCGGAGGCAGGAGACTCGCTTGAACCCAGGAATTGGAGGTTGCTGTGAGCTGTGATGCCATGGCAGGCTATCCAGGGGGACAGCTTGAAGCTCTGTCTCAAAAAAAAAAAATCCTTTCTCTCTCAGCAATCCTCATTGTCTCCATAATTGGATCTTTGTCTGAGGAACAACTGGACCTACGCCACAACCCCCTTGCAATCTCAACGACCCAGTGATACCCAATATTGTATGATCTCTACTTACTTTTTCTTTTGTTTATTGTCTGTCTCTTCCTACTAGACTGGAGGCTCCACACAATTAGAAACCTTAGCTCTCCAATTCCCCAATGTCTAGGACCTTGCCTATTATTTTGTAGACACCACATAAAAATTTGTTGAATGAAAGAACAAGGTGCCTGCACAAAAGCATTCTCTATTCTAGAGAAGCAACTTCTCTCTCACTTTTAACTGCATTTGCTTCATGGTGTCACTTAAAAATAAAACTCTCTTTTTTTCCTCCTAGTAAAACCTTTCATTTATTTTTTTATTTAATTATAACTGGGTACATTACTGCATTTATGGGGTACAATGTGCTGATTTTATATACAATTCGGAATTCTTACATCAAACTGGTAGCATTCTTGTCATCCCTAGGACCGCATGCAAACTTAAACACGGGGTTTATTGGACCCTCTGATTGCAGTTTCCCCTTCAGCCCACCTCATGCCCCTCTCCGCCTTTCATCATTCTTCCAGCCGGACAACAGCACTTGCTTTCCCCTGCTTTCAGGTCCTCCCGGATCACCTGCTGAGGCTGCAACCACCTCCTGCTTCATGCTTCACCTGTTCATTCCGAGGCATCCTTCCACTCTCAGCTTAAACATCACTTCCTCAGCTGGCCCCCTTCTCACACACCTCTGCAGACCACATTTCCACCTTCTGTTGCATTTAAACATTTGAACATGTGTTCAATGCTTTTTTCTCCCACAGATTCCAATTCATGAACTCCTCAAAGATGGGGATGGGCCTTTCTTCCTGACTACTGAATTCTCAGCACTTAGCACAATGCTAGAGAGAGTCAGTGCCCAATAAATACTGCCTTCGTGAGTGATGTGTGCGCAGACAGCAGTGTCTGGCAGTTATCTCCCCACTGAAATGACCTTCAAATGGGAAACAAACACAGGTCCCCATCTCCTGCGATGCTATTCAAGGATAGATGCTTTGGGGTCTCAGTGTGGGCATCAGATTCCCCTGGCCAACCCCCAAGGATTGACCTGAGGCCATTACCAAGCCCACCCCCAAAATGGCAAAAATTGTCAGGGACCTGGCTCCTTTGTAAATGCATTATTCAAGCCTCTAGCTAAGAAACAACACTTCTGTTTCTGGAGGTAAAAAAAAAAACATTTGCAACTAACTGAGCATCCAGAATGCTAGCAAAATTTGGAGCAATCTACAGAATTCTGCTGAAATTGCAAAGCCGGGAGGCCAAGGGGAAGAGGCCATGCGAGCTTTATACTTGTAAAGAACAGCATAGCCAGTCTGGAGGCCACAGGGGAGAGGGGAGAGGGGCTGAGGAGGGAAGAAAAATACACAGAGACTTTTATTGCTTTTGTTGAACTCTAATTACAAAAGTCATAAACACACACAAAAATCTCCCATAATTAACCACCCAGAAAAAACAACTTTTAACATTTAGCTGCATGTCCTTTTGGTACTGATTATTACTGAATCGTCAGCCTTCTTCACCTAGCAATGCGGCACAGTCTTCATCCAATGGGAGGCAGAATGGCATCTGTTGAGAACTTAGACTTTGGAATTAGATAGACCTGCATCTTACTCTTACTAAACCATATACTGATTTAGCAACTTTTGCCAAGATGCTTAATTTCTTCATCTATAAACTGGAGACAAAAGTGAAATCGATCTCTCTGAGCTGAGAGGATTGAATGAAGTTAAATATGTTAGTGACTAACATGGACCCTGGTGCACAATAGATGCTCAAGTAGCTAATCATTATTATTGGTATAACATGTGATATTGGAATAACATCAGCACCTATTTCTCCTCAACATCATTTTTGATGGCCGAAAGTGTCATAGTGAATGGATTTGCTTAACCAGTCCCCACCTGTTGGACACATACATTGCTATCACTTTGCTTTTCTGTTGGCTGGAGCTTTGGGATGAGCAACCAGGCCAAAAATCCCCAGAAGAAAAGAGAACACAAGAGGAATGAATGAATGGCTTCTAGTAAACGCACTGATATAAACAGGTGATAATGACAATGACAGATGTGTTCCCAAAGAGGAAGGAAGAGGTGGAAAATTATTCCACAAAGACAAATGAACGTTCCTCCTTCTTATACAACCTGATAAAATTGTTTCATTGGACTGAGGACAAGAGGGATGGAACAGCTTCAAGAGTGACATTTTAAAATGTAATTCAAACAGGATTTAAAACACAATTCATTTCCTTTATCCTGGCCTATAAAGTCCAGGATAAAGATCCAGCACTTGTCCCCCTTTCTGACTGCATCTAACACACTCCTCTTTGCTCACTATTGGTGTTAAACCCACAATGCTCATTCCTACCTCAGGACCTTTGCATGTGCTGTTCCCTTTGTCTAGAAGGCTCTGCCCTCAGATCTTTGCATAATGCACTGGTCAGGATTTGGGTCTTTGTATCTCTTTGGCAAAATCTTCTCTAACCACCTAACCACTCTGTCTAAAATAGCTTCCCTGCACATCACCACCACGCTATTGCCCCTCAACCCCTTCCATGCTTTGCTTCTCTTCATAGCATGCACTTCTATTTGAAATTACACCTGCATTTGTTTATCATCAGTCTTCCCTACTAAAGCATAAGCTATGTGGGAAGAGCCAGTCTGCTTGTTCAACGATGCATCCCTGGTGCCCAGAGCAGTGCTTGGAATACAGTAGGTGCTCATACTGAATGAATCTCTAAGCTGGCTTGTGGTGCTGGGACTAACAGCAGTCAGTGGAGTAAATTAAGTCCACCCATTTCTGATCCATGGTTGCTATGGTCTGAAAGTTTGTGCGTTCCATATTTACACATTGGAATCTAATCCCCAGTAGTGGTATTAAGAGGTGGGGCATTTGGAGGATGATTAGGTCATGAATGGAATGTGTGCCCTTATAAGAGCCTGAGGAAGGTTGTTCGTACTTTCTGCAATGTAAGGGCGATGGTCTCACTTCTTGGCAGCAAGAAGCCAGCAATGTACAACCTAGAAGAGGGTGCTCACAAGAACCCGCCCATGCAGGCAAACTGATCTGAGACTTCCCAGCTTTTATAACCGCGAGAAATACATTTCTTTTGTTTATAGGTTATGCTGCTTACATTGTTTTGTTACAGCAGCTTGAACAGAGTAAGACAATGGAGCAGCACAGGGGATAAGGACGGGGAGTAACACATCCAGCGGGGCGCTGCTCTGTAGCTTTCCACTTGTGCGATTTCAGGCACATGATTTGACCTCTCTATGTCTCAGTTTCTGGCAATGCTGTCTATTTTATAGGGTTGCTGTAAGGATTAAATGAAGTAATGCGTTCAAATTGCTCAGCAGAATAACTGGTACTTAAGAAGCCCTCAATAAAAGTTCTTCCCTATTATTCATCAATTAATTGATTGACTCATTCTCTCCCTATTGTTTCAGTTATTTATTCATTCACATATTCATCTACTTACTTATTTTCCAATGATTTTCTCATTCTTTCACAGTTCACTCATCTGTCTTTGTTTTGAATCCATCTACCCTCATACACCATTCTATCCATCTATTTATGGTTTAAGCAAATATTTATCAAGCTTATTTTGATGGGTGTTGAGGCAACAGTCAGAAGAATAGAAGAGTGGGGTTTAAACAGCACCAGCTCTAAAACATCCTTCTGTATCCAGCCCAATTACTCCTGAGGTCCCACTTGAGAATGTGCCCCTAGCCCCCTATCACCCACACGTTCTCTTCCTGGCCCAGGGACACAGGCCTCAGCATGCCTCCCTCAAGCTCCCTGCAGCCCAGACCACCTTTCCTCCCTCAGCCTGCACCAGTGTTTGGTTTGCAAACAGAGCTGGGCCAGGGGAGCATGCTTCACCCCTGCCTCTACCTGCCTCAAGCGGGAATGATGCTGTTCCCGTAGGTGCCCACAATGCCCAGTGCAGAGGCCACCTCCCTGACCCAATCCAGCACTATTCCCAAAGCCTCATTCTTTATAAGTCCTTAAGGTGGGAAGGCCCTTGGGGCTCAGGGATGACACTGAAGATAGTCATACTAATGGCAATGGTGCTAACAACAGTACCCCTGAACTTGGCTCCTGCTATGTGTAAGCCAGTCCCTGGGTTACAAATGAGACAAGTTCTGTAGGTTTGTTCTGAAGTTGAACTTGTATGTAAGTTAGGACTATTGCATTTACCTATTATTGCCTGTAATAGCCTCCGTTCCTAAGTGCAAGTCGTATGTAACTCAGGAACTGCCTGTACCAAGAATAGTCAAACATATCTGACAAGTGGGGCAACCCGACAAGTCAGGGTGAATGTTACCTGCAAATAACTGGCAGAGATAGACCAGTGTGCGGCCCACCAGCAGAGTATCAGTCCTGCCTAGCATATCTTCGCATATTAATGAGAGAAACCTCTCAGTACACTCGGAGGCAGTGACATCAGCCCATTTAACAGATGTAGAAATGGAAGATCAGAGAGAAAAATATCATTCACTGAGGAGATAAGCAGATGTGAGGTTTGCTGAGTCATGAGCTCGCTTGCTTCCTACTCATCTTTTCTATGTATTTATGTGTATTTATTATGAAAATATTTGCGTTATTTGGCAAACATATCAGCTGGGATTTCTCCTATTTTTTAGATTTTTGAAAAATGTCCAGTTAAAAGAATAGTTTACCAAACACACATATATCCTTCAATTACACTCATCAAATTCTCTCTTGCCCTTTCTCTCTCAGAAGGAAAACACACACACACACACACAGAGAATCACCCACTGCATAGTGACATTTCAAGTCCAGACCGTGTACATGATGGTGGTCCTATAAGATTTTAATGAAGCTGAGAAATTCCTGTTGCCTAGTGATATCGTAGCCCCACTGCAATGCTGTAGCATAGCACATTACTCACCTGTGCATAGAGATGCTGGTATAAACAAGCCTATTATGCTGCCAGTCGTTTAAAAGTCTAACATACACAATTATATACAGTACATAATACTAGATGATGATAATAAGCGACTGTGTTACCGGTTTCTGTATTTACTACCCGATAGCTTTTATCATTGTTTCAGGGTATACCCTTACTTATTAAAACAAAAAGTTAACAGTAAAACCGCCTCAGGCAGGTCCTTTAGGAGTCTTTCAGAAGAAGGCATTGTTATCACAGGAGATAACAGCTCCCTGTGAGTTATTGCCCCTGACCACCTTCTAGTGGGACAAGAGGTGGAGCTGAAGTCCACGAGAGGTGGAGGTGGAAGTCCGTGCCCCTGCCGATCCTGGCCCTGTGAGACCTAGGTGGATGGGAGTGCTTGTGTTTTGGTTTTTAACAAAAACTTTTCAAAAGTGAAAAGTAATTAAACATTTCAAAATAGAAACAATCTTATGTAATAAAGATAGAAAGAAAGAACACATTTTTGTACAGCTATACACTGTGTTTGTGTTTTAAGCAAAATGTTGTAAGAGTCAAAAGTTTTAAAAAAATTACAAGTTCACAAAGAAATTGATAGTAAGCTAAGATTAATTTATTATTGGAGAAAAAATTATAAGTGAATTTAGTGTAGCCTAAGGGTCCAGAGTTTATAAAGTGGACAGCAGAGGACAGCAATGCCCTTCACACTCACCCACTGACCCACCCAAGTCAAATTCCAGTCTCACAAGCCCCATTCATGGTAATCGCATTTGTGATTCCTTTACAAATTCCATTTGTAAGTTGCAGCTACCATAGTGATTTATCCCTAAAGACTACATCAAATCTACACTGGCAACCACCTCCCCACACTGAGTCCTGTTCTTGCAGCCCATGATAGAGTTTCTCCTACCTCCCAGCTGGAAGTCTTCCCCCTTTGTGCTTCTAGATGTATTCCAGATGTCTGCTGCCCACCCACACTCCCTCTGGAAACTCCTTACCAACAGCGCTGCTGAGTGGACCCATCTGAACACAAGGAGCAGGGAGGTTCTCTGTCCCAGAGGGAACCCAGCCATCAAGTGTCAGGAGTCTATGACTTGGGTGGAATGAGCCAAACAGATCTTTCCTTTTAGCAACTTGAACTGAGAGGAGAGGATGATTTCTAAGGAGCTACAAGAACAATAACTTAGAAGATTAGATAGACTCAAGAGCCACTATGAAGGTTAAAGCCAAGAATAAACAAAAGGAAGATGAAACACTTGCACAAAGGTAACTGAGAAAAAATATTAACAATAATAATAATAACAGCTAACATTTATTGAGCATATAGTATGTGCTAAGCACAGCATGATCATTAACTCATTTCATGTTAGCAATGGCAATATATACACTCTCATCTCCCTTGTTGAGATTGAAGCACAGAGAAGCAAAGTAACTCACCTGAGGTCACACAGCAAGGAATTGGAGGAGCCTGTTTGCAACCAGCATCCTGTTGGCTCCTAATACTCTTCCTGCCCTTCCTGGGACCTGCTGTTCTGCTTTCTCTGAATTCCCAAGAGACCTTTCTGCATCTTCTAGCAAAGCCTCAATTGTACTTGAGCTAATTGGAGTAGGTTTCTGTTGATTCCAATCAAAGGAAGCCTGATTAAAGCTTCTGGCCTCACCTGGGTCTGGGCTTCCTCAAGAAAAACACTCATGTCCACCATTCTGACCAATTTCCTGGAAGTTTCCAAAGGTAGACTCACACATTTTCTGGGAAGCTGAGGATGATGCATAAAGGTTAATTATACATGATCCCTTAGCATTAATTTTATATGTGCAAACTATCTTGGATGATCTCCCTATTTAGATGCCACCTTTGCTTTACTTTACCAGTGTAAAAGAAAATTTATGAAGGCTCTCAGATTTGCACTGGTGATCTTATACAATATAACCCAATTTCCCAGAGAAAATCTTAAGCTTCAAGGGCTTGAATTTTCCCACCAAAGAGCTTTCTAGGGAAGTAAAGGTTCCCTAGATTAGGGAGAGACCTTTTTTTTAAATCACACTCAGGTAACCAATTTTTAGAAAATTAGCATTCTTCAAAGTACAGATAACACAAGTGATAGCAAACATAACTGAATCTTTCTCTCTCTGATGATTTAGGAGGTACTTCTGAATGTCACTCCCCTTTATTCAAGACTGTAAAAAAAATCTGGATAGTAAAATTAAAGCCTTACATTTGCTTGTTAGAGCCTTCTCGGTGGTACATGGTCGTGGGACTACATCCAAACATAAATGTCACATCTAGTTTCTCAGGCTGTATATCAAAATCATCTGAGTCATGTTAAATGGTGCAAGAAGATACTCAGCCCATTTTCTGGGGTCAGTCTACCAATTCCATAGTGGAATGCTTCCACCGAGCTGGCTGTATGCCTGTAACTGGCCCCCTTAACCCATTGGGCATTAGCTCTGAATTCCAAAGTGGTTGGGAAAAACCACAGAATGGTCATATCTGGGAATAAGAGTTCCCACCGAGCAGAGGAATTTGAGGAGTCATGATTTGTATGCCATGTTTATTACACAGTGTATTGCATTTATTAAGTGCTCAATGGAGTTATTAAGTAAATGCCAGAGAGCTAAAGGAGTACCCTCTCCTAGATAGTTCTTACATATTCTGACTTGTTTTTGTTTTCCTAGCAGATGGAAAAATCAATTCTACTCTATGACATCCCTTTGTAGAGAACTCAAGTCCCTTTTAGTGGTGGGAGATGCAGAGAGAAGAATGCAGTAGAAGCCACTGGTTCAAGAAAACTTTGGTGTCATGGAAATTAATGGGCCCTGAGGGCAAATGATGGATTTATGCCCTTGCGCTTTTAAGCCCATAGTTGGAAGTAGCCCCTTTCACTGTTAGACATGGATTCATGTTACGAAGTGTTTTCATGGAAAACAAATTTCATTTGTTCCCCTTTTAACTTTTACCTGCTAGCTTATTTGTTTCCTCTTTTATTCAACAAAGTTTTATCAGCCACCAACTGTGAACCTAGAACTGTTCTTGATGATGAAGAACCCATACCAGGGAATAAGCCAGACCTAGACCTGCTTTCAAAAATGTTTCCAAGAAGTGCAGAGTATGACAGGAGTGCAAGATGACCTTAGCCATCTTGAAGGTGGAGGGGAGGAGGTTCAGGGAAGGCTTCCTGGAGGCAGTGACGTTTAATCAGAAACCTAGTAAGAAGAAATTTAACATCCAAGTTTTTCCTTGAAGAGCAACACAAGGAAAGTCTCTCTCAAACATTTGAACCCAACTCTCTTAACTTCCTTTATCACTGTCGTATACCCTCACTTTACTCTGACTATACTGTACCACCCTGAGGACTTCTCTTCTCCCCAAATAACATTCCCCTTCCTATAACATAATTATAAGCCCTTTGCCTTTCTAATTTTGACCCCACTTTCAAAAAGTTCCATGTCATCAAAACTTCTAAAAAGAGTGATACATCCTAATTACTTTATACCTTTAGCCACCTTGTTGTGTGTATCAATAATGAAAAATTATACTTTGATGGTTTAAAAAAAGGTTTAGAGTATTCATGTGTGTTCAAGTCTCCTAATCAAGAGTTTTTTCTGGGCAGGCTCAGAGGCTCACCCCTGTAACCTTAGCCCTCTGGGAGGTCAAAGTAGGTGGTTAACTTGAACTCAGGAATTCAAGACCAGCCTGAGCAAGAGTGAGACCCCCGTCTCTACTAAAAATAGGAAAATTAGCCAGGTATGGTGGTGGGTGTCTATAGTCCCAGCTACTTGAGAGGCTGAGGCAAGAGGATCACTTTAGCCTAGGAGTTTGAGGTTGCTCTTTCTTTCCATCCATACACTCTCTAGAATTTTAAAGATGTGCTAACAGTGAGCCAGATACTAAAAGTAAGATGGTCCTATGCAAGCTGGGTCCCCCAGGAAGCAGAAGTGAGAACAGACTGAGGCACTCAAAAGCATGACTGAGACAGCTGGGTGTGGTGGCTCAAGCCTATAATCTTAGCACTCTGGGAGGCCAAGGCAGGTGTATTACTTGAACTCAGGAGTTTGAGACCCCATCTCTTCTAAAAGTAGGCAAACCAGCCAGGTGTTGTGGCAGGTGCCTGTACACCCAGCTACTTGAGAGAATGAGGATTGCTTGAGCCCAGGAGTTTGAGGTTGTTGTGAACTACAACACCACAGCACTCTAGCCTAAGCAACAGAGTGAGACTTTGTCTAAAAAAAACAGAAAAAAGAAAGACGATAAAAAGATGACTGAGAATCATATGTGTGAAAAGGAAAGGGAGGTAGCTGGATAGATTGAGCAGAAGGAGGCCTTGGACCTCAGTGAAAACCTGACAAAGCATCTACCAGCCCAAGTGGGGGCCTGGAATGAAGGTCTTCTACCTTTTAGAAGAGCCACCAATTAGGTGGAAATGAGCAGGTCTTATACCATTCACTGCCTTTCTGAGTCATAGGCCAGGGGACGTCTTGAGAAGAGTATGCCCTGAGCTTTCACTACCTTACAGAATCATTGTCCATGTCTCTTGAGAATAGTATCACCTTCGCTCAAAAATCGAAGCAAATCCTGCTAAAGCTAACAGCTGGACCCTGTCAGCTAACCTCACTCTTTAAAGCCAGGCAGTGAGTCCTTGCTTGAAGGAAGATCTGAACAATGCATCTCTGTGTCTGCCACAATGATAAACAGAAAAGAAATGATTGCTGACCTGTGGAAGCCTATAGCCCAGGAAGACAGACCCTGAATATCACAAACTAGTATTTTAATAATGACTGTTATTTTTTTAAAAAAACAACAACTTGTACACTGAAAATTACAAGATACTATTATAAGAAATTGTTTTTATTATATCATAGCTGTGTACATTAATGCCTTTATGGGGTACAATGTGCTGGTTTTATATACAATTTGCAATACTTGCAACAAATTGGTTAACATAGCCTTTATGTCAAATCTACTAAGTGTAGAGTATAAATGTCTTAACACAATAATTAAGAAAGTGCAGTGAAGGCTATTATGACAAATTTTAAAAGACCTAAATAATTGGAAATATACCCCACGTGCATGTATTGGAAGATCTAATATTGTAAAGAAGGTAATATTCCCTAAACTAACCTGGAGATTCAATGCAATCTCTATAAAAATTCCAACTGCCTTTATTATAGGAATGTACAAGTTTGTCCTACAATTGGAATTGCAAGAGACCCCAAATAGCCCAAACCAACACAGTTCCTTTTTCTTTTGTAAAAGAAAAAAATTGGAAGACCTTCACTTGTCAGTTTCAAAATTTACTAGAAAATTACAATAAGCAAAACAGTATGGTATTGAAAGGATAGACACATAGATCAATTGGAATAGAATCGAGAGCAAAAAATAAATAAATTTTAAAAGCAGAAATAAAAGCATGTGTCTATGACCGATTGATTTTCAAAAATGGTACTAAGACCATTCAATAGAGAAAAGGATAGTCTTTTCAACACACAGTGCTGGGACAACTGTATATCCACATGCAAAAGAATGAAATCAGAATCCTACCTAACACCTATACAAAAATTAACTAAAAAATAATCAAAGATCTAAATATTTAAAAATTAGCCTACAAAACTCTCACATGGGTGTCCAACCTTTTTTCTTTTCTGCCACACATTGGAAGAACAAGAGTTGTCTCGGGCCACACATTAAGAAATACATAAACATTAATGAAAGCTGATGAGCAAAAAAATGGTCCATGCATACTTTGTGAGATATCTAACACCACAGATAAGCAAAACAGTCCTCAATAATCTGCATGTGGCCCATGGGCTGCAGGTTGGATTCCCCTATAGGAACCATAAAGTGTAAATCATAACCTTAGATTAGGTAATACTTTCTCTTTTTTATTTCAGATTAATATGAGGATACAAATGATTAGCTTACATTTTTGCATTTGTTAGCTAAAGTCCAACTTGTAGATGAGTCCTTCACCCAGAAGGTGTACCACATACTCTTACATTGTGCCATTAGGTGAGAGCACAAAAATCCCTTTCCCCCTCTTTTCTCCTCCCCCTCACTTGAGCCTAATCGTATTTTACTCCAGTGTGGGCATGTAGTTATTCATCTACTAGTTTCATATTAGTATCGACTACATAGGATACCTGCTTTTCCATTCCTGCAATACTTTACTAAGAAGAATGTTCTTCAATCCATCCAGGTAAATGCAAAAGATGTAAAGTCTCCATCTCTTTATGGCTGAATAGTATTCCATGGTATACAAATACCTTGTCAAGTATGAAAGCGACAAGCAACAAAAGAAAATATAGACAAAGCAGACTTCATCAAGATTAAAAACTAGTGTGCACCAAAGAACACTATCAAAAGAAAAAATAAAATGGCAAGTTGTAAAGACATAAAATAGTCACATAACACATATGATAAAGGTCTAGTATATAAAGGACTTCTACAACCCAACAACAAGCAACCAAATAACCCAATTTAAAACTGAGGAAAGGAATCAAATAGATATATCTTCAAAGAAGATATTCAAATATCCAATAAGCACATAGAGAGATGATTGGTAATGTTAATCTTTAGGAAAATGCAGATCAAAACCATAAGAGATTCCACTTCACACCACAAGATAACTATAATAAAAAAACAGAGATTACTGAGTGTAGGTGAAGATGTAGAAAACCTGAAACACTTGCACACTGCTGGTGAAATTGTAACATGTGTGTAGTCCCTGTGCAAAACAGTTTGGCAGTTCCTCAAGAAGTTAAACACGGAACTACCACATGACTCAGCAATTCCAAGAGAATTGGAAACTCAGGTTCAAACAGAAGTTTGTACACTAATGGTCATAGCACTATGATTTATAACAAAAGATGGACACAACTCAAATGTCCACTAGTAAACAAAAGGTGGTATTTCCTTACAATGGAAAATTATTCAACCATAAGAAAGAAGAAAGTGCTGATATGCATGCCACAACATGGATTAACCTTTAAAACATTTTGCTAAGTGAAAAAAACCAGTCACAAAGTGTCCCATGTTGTGCAATTCTATTGATATAAAATGTCCAATATAGGCAAATTCACAGAGACAGAGAGTGAATTAGTGACTGACCGAGGCTGGGGCAAGGAGTGGCGAGTCACTGCTTAATGGGTGTGGAGTCTCTTTTTGGGGTGATGAGGACGTTCTGGCCTTGGATGATGATGGTTGCATAACATTGAGAATATACTGAAAACCACTCAATCGTGCACTTTAAAATGGCTAAAAGAGTGAATTTGTGTTATGAGAATTTTATCTCAATAAAAAGCAAGTAAAAGAGGAAGAAAAGGTACAGGATGTGGCAAGGACAATCTAATAGGACGGCCTTGCCTGGTCTGGCAGCGGGAAGGCCTGAGCGAAAAATGGCTTTCTTCTTCTTTTCTAGGTCCATCTGGTGACTTTCCAGCGTTATCTTGTCCTGACTTCCTGGGTTTTGATGATCCAAGTGTCCAGGGTGGACAATGTAGGTGAAGACCCCTAACCAGCTCATTTTTCCCCCGAGCTGACCACCAGGACAGGGTGGACTGGGTTGGGTAGGCATACAGCACACAGGTATCACCCAGGAGGAGAGAGAAGAAACAAGAAAACATTCCTTTCTTCCTTTTGTCTCCAAAGCCAGGTGACAGAGAATGGAAGTGGGGAATGTAGATCAAAATGTAATTTTCCCTTACAAGCTGCAGTGAGGCCAGGGGCTGGTGAGGTGGCCTGCCCCGGGGAGCCTCTCAAGCGGCAATAACTCACCAGCAGCTCTGTACAAAAGCGCAGCTTATTAAAGGTCAAACGGAGCCAGCGGGGGAAGGGTTGATGGAAGCAATAAAGGGACATGAGAGAGAGAGGAGGCCGTTGGGAAAGGCTGGTTCTGATTAAGAATTTGTCCCAAGCAAGGCAGAGGCCAGTCATTCAAGTCATGCCCCTGACACCCACCGGGGACCCCTGGGCTAGAGAATGCTGCCTTTGTCTTCATGAACCAAGAATTTCCCTGGCCCCATGCAAAGATCAATAGTGAATCAATAAAACACTGGCTTGTATGAGAAACAATTATCAGCAAGCCGGAAAAACAGCATTGAGTGCCCTCTGCCTCTGCCCACCTGCTGGTGGACAGGGTGATCACTAAACTCTCAGAGGTCAGAGGGCTGAGGAGTGACCTAACCCTCCAGGCAGCTGCCCAGGGCTGGCTAATTTATCACCGTCATGGTGTTACTTCTGCTGTCTGTCAAACATATGTACAGTTCACAACCTTATTGAGTCTTGTCAACAATCTGTAAGCATTGTTAATTATTCCCATTTTATCCTCAGCAACACTGAGGTTCAGAGAGGTTAAGACTCCTGCCCAATAGCACTCTGCTACTGAAAGGCAGAGTTAGGGCATGACACCAGTCTATTCACCCCCAAACCCAGTGCTCTTAACCATGACATTCAACTGCCTCTCACAATAACCAAATGATTATTAAGTGCCTACTGTGTGCCTCGCTGTGAATGTTTTGTTGAAAGTTGGGCCAAGTCTTTTTTCTCTTTTAATTTGTCACTTGGGGAATTATCACTGAGGCTCTGGGTATCAAGTAATACCCAATGTGATCTACTGGGTATTCAAGCGAATACGCATTTGGAAGCTGACAGCTCTGTGCTCCTAAGAGGCCGTCTCTCTCACTGTCCTTGCTTTCCTAGGCATGGCTCAATTGCAGCACAGACAGGCATTGGGGATCTGAGTGGAGATCAGACCAGATCATTTGATTTGTCACTGACCCCAGAGTAAGAAACGAAACAGGAAGGCCACAAGGTGGGGGAAATGGGGAGGAGAAAATGCAGCTGAGCTGAGGATAATCAAACGCAGCCATTAAATAGGCCTGGCCTACCAGGGGTGTCCAACCTGTGGCCCGTGAGGCAGGCCTCGTGCAAGTTATTTGAGGCCTATTTTGCTTATCTATGTTGTCCAATATAGCACAAAGCCCGTGTGGAGCTTTTTTATTGCTCAGCAGCTTATTTAGTGTTTGTGAGTTTAATGTGTGGCCCAAGACAACCCTTCTTCCAGTGTGCAGCAGAAAAGAAAAGGCAATGGACATCCCTGGCAGGCTTCTGACACTCCCCTGTCAACGGAAATAACATAACCCCTTGCTAATTACATTCTTGCCCACAAGAGGCTGAGGTGCCACGTTTTTACAGAGGTATAGCAGATAGTTATTTTTTTTCTTTAAACATGGAGTATTGTGTTTGTTTTAAACCATGGGTCAGCTCTTGTACACCTCTTTCCTGGGTTGCCAGTAAGGGCTGCTAAGAAAGGTTGAGAAACATTGACCTCAGGAGAGTATGGGGCTTGCAGAAACTGGACTCTGAAAGAAGCTAATTCAAGTGGTGAGATGGTCGAGAGGGGCAGGAAAGCATTTGTACAGGTGAGTATGTGCATGTGCTACCACAATAGGCCTTTAATGTTAGAAAGTTCTAAAACTTTTATTTATGCCTTTTAAATATACCCACAATGCTGTTTTAATTGTTTCTTCCTGATACAGTAACATCTTCCAGACTTGACCTTGTGCACAACAGATTTGCCAGGGTAATAGACTCTGCTGGTGTCCAATTCACATCCCCTCAGTTTTCCCCCAACTGTGGCCTCGACAGCCTGGAAACACACACTATCCCACCTCAGGCATCTGCCTGGAACCCAGAACTTTTCTGCTTCTGTGCCTTAATACTTTTTTATTCTTGTTTTGTTTTGTTTTATTTTAAAGACAAAGTCTCACTCTGTTACCCGGGCTAGAGTGCAGGGGTATCATTATAGCTCACTACAGCCTCAAACTCCTGGGCTCAAGTCATCCTCCTGCCTCAGCCTTCCAAGTAGCTAGAACTACAGATGCCCACCACTATGCCAAGCTAATATTTTTGTCTGCTTGTTTGTTTGTTGTTGTTGTTTTGTAGAGAGACATAGGATCTTGCTATGTTCCCCAGGCTAGTCTTGAACTGCTGACCTCATGCAATCCTCCCACCTCGGCCTCCCAAAGTGCTGGGATTACAAGCAGGAGCCACTGCACCCAGCCAGTGCTTTTTCTAAAGCTGCAAGAGTCTGCTCAACCTCAGCAGGATAGCCCCCCAAAAATGTAGGGGAGTTACCCCCAGGGCAACTGTGGAGGACTGGAGCCAGCGTGTAAATACTTCAGCTTTCCTGGTTCCTATGCCTTAGAGGGGGACTTCTGAGAAGCAGACTGCACACTCCCCAGATACCCTAGCAGACTTCAGCCCCTTTGCCTACAGCAGCAACCTGTGAACTGTGAACTCCTCTTTGGCTTATCATCATGTCCTGATTTCATCCCCGTGATCCTTTGAGTCAGTTTCCTGGGATCAGCTTCCAGATAAACTACCTGCCCTCAAATACTTATATCAGGTTCTGCTTTGAAGAAATCCACAATAAAATTCCAAGCATGGTATTTTTCAAGAACATACCTACCATAGTAGATGTATCTGGTAGGGTTTAAGCAAAGAAGCAGACCCACCAGGCACGGGATAGGTTTAATAACAGATTTGTTCCAGGTGGTGACCTTGCATAATTAAGAGACTGGTTATGAAGCCAGAAAAACAGCCTAGAAGATGGAGTCAGAGAAGCTAAGCTGAAGCAGTGCAGCTGACCTGGTATGCTTAGCTCACATGCACCTTCCTCCCACCTCCCCAGCCCCCATGATTATCCAGTTAAGGTTTCACCATGATTGTGAGGATGTTTATCTCAGGAGACTCTGAGGAGGTAGCCACACGTAGACACTAGGTGTTGTGACATTGGTAAAGGTCACTGTGATGATATGATGTGTCCTCGAATGATTCTCTTAGATACTTATTTTGTTAAAATGAAAATCACCTTTCTGTTGTTTAAACATTTTGCATTGTTAGAATGGAGAGTATTTTGACATTACTTCCTATCAGATAAAGTTAAAATTTTTTAGGTTGGTTTCCTTGTATTTCATTATGAAGGTTATTAGAATTGTAACTGAGGCAGAACAGAATTGAGAGTCACTGGCCTTCTGACAAATAAAGTTGTTTGGACCTGTTCTTATCTCTGCATACTGGCTGGCAGTGACAGGAGGCTGGACCCTCTTCACCCAGTAACATTTCAGTGGTCCCTGAAAGGGTGTTGCCTTTGCATCTGATGCTGGAGTTTGAAGCCTGCAGGAAATCGTGAGCACGAACAGAAACCATGTCCGTTCTTTCTGCCTCTGACCTTGATGATTCAGTCCTCAAGGAGAAGTTCGCACTCTGCATCCTGAGGATAGACACTCACCGCCCCAGCAGCTGGAGAAGCTGAAGGGAGATCAGAGGCAAATGGTCCCACACCAGTGAGGTGAGCCTGGGATAGCGTGTCTGAGGGCCTCTCCAGACCTACTGAGCACAAAGCAGAATGCTGCTCCTTCACTTGGCCCTGCAAACCTCTCACAGAAACCTCTCTTGTTGCTTTAGAAACACACCGGAAAAGCAATTCTGGGGAATGTAGTCTAGCCAGCCAAGTTACAAAGCCTTCACCACATTAGCTGAAGAATTTCTGTATTCTAAAACATCTGAATTGGGCAGGAGTTGACCTCAGAACCAAATTGCACATGGAAACGTCTTGCAAATGATTTGTGAACATTGTAAAAAGCAGTTTTATCCTTGTTAGCCACTGAAGGTAGAACTGCTGCATACAGTTAACGGGATCGTGCACTGCACAATTCCAGGGTGCTCCATTAAGTGACTTATGATGTGAACGGTGCCCCCTTGAGCTGGGTGTTGAGGAGAACCTACCTGAAAAATGGACACGCCCATCTACGGAAGCTTTAGCTGGGAACAAGGGGGAGCAAATCTTAAAATAGACCCTCAGCCCATAGTAGGCATCTAGTACTAGTGAAGGAGGCAGTCATATTTTGGCCAATACTTAAAGTATCGTTATGAACTAAACTGAACTAACCGGAGGGAGGGGCCCGGGTTAGTTAGAGACGACAGGTAGAAGGCAGGTAAATGTAATATACACAGGCAAAAAGTCCAATGAGGGCACCTGAAAGAAGCAGAACTGCCTGGCTGGCAGACGAGGCAGGGAGCAGAACCCAGAGGAGAGAGACAGGTGCACTCGGGCCTCATCCTGCACTGTTCTCTAGACCTTCTCAGGCCATCCCTGCAATCAGCACCTTGCAAGAGGGTGCTGCGTATGCTCACTTTAACCAGAGGAATTTTTAAGGGTTCTGGAATGTTGGAGTTGAGACAAGATGGAGTCGGTTTTCTAAGTGGTGTACACTTGTGTCTTGCCCTTGCCCAACTTCCCCACCCCAGCCTTCTAACATGGTAACGATTTCTCTTTTTTTTTTTTTTTGAGACAGAGCCTCAAGCTGTCACCCTAGGTAGAGTGCTGTGGCTTCATAGCTCACAGCAACCTCCAACTTCTGGGCTCAAGCGAGTCTCCTGCCTCCACCTCCCAAGTAGCTGGGACTACAGGCGCCCGCCAC
>CAUYRH010109103.1:0-12801 GCA_963574655.1 Perodicticus potto | reverse complement strand
TATTTACAGAAAAGAATACAGAAAACACTAAAGCTCCTGGTAGAGAGAGAGAACTCAAGTGGGGAGAGAAAAGCTCTCTCCGTTTCTCTCCCAGTCTTTCTCCGTCTCCCCCTTTAGGCTTTTTGTCTCGGGTATATATAGGTGTATGGGTTCCTTGGCCAGGAAACGAATGAACACAGTCCCTTCCGCCGGGGGCAAGGTGAATGAAAGTATCAATGAACGAAGACAGTCCCTTCCACCGTGGGCAAGGTGAATGAATGCATCAATGAACGAACACAGTTCCTTCCACTGGGGCAAAGTGAATGAATGTATCAATGAATGCACACAGTCCATTCATGGAATTGAGGCCTAGGAAATTCATACGAAACTGACCTAGGCATAGGAAATGGAGGTTCCACATTTAGTCCTAAGTGTAAAGTGAAGGAGACACCAAGGCACAGGTGTCTCGGCATTTGTCCAGCCTTTTTGGCTATTGGAGCCTCCGGTGGGGGTTGGAGGTCCCCCTCCTTGCCTGTCATCCAGCCCGCTGGTTCTTCAGCTGGCAGCCGTAGCACAGACACCGCCAAGGAGGCGGCGGCAGGTCCACCAGCTCCGCTGAGCTGGCTAGGGCGCCAAATGTCCTGCGTCAATTCTCGCTCTCCGAGTAGAAACTAACTGCTGTTAGGGAAAAAGGGCGAAGACTTGATCTAACTGCTTCCTGCTGAATCGGGCGATGATAGAAGGGGGCAGTTAGGGTTTCTCCGGAGGGAGAGTTTAAAACAGCTTGGCACTGTGGCGATGCTGCAGAGAGCATGTCAAATGAAAAAGGGAAGATCCTCTTTCCCCATGTAAGTGCAGTTTAGATACAAGTTCATTCATATGAATACATCAGAGACTGATACTCTTTTCAGGATGAGTTAAAAGATCCTGGAGATTTGCCAATGCATCCAGTGATCATAATATGTCATTTCCTGGAGGATAAGCTCTAGTCAAATCCTTATGAAATATGTATTGGATACTCTCATAGGTCACTTTCTTTCCTGCTAATATTATTGATTACTGTGTAATCTATTCTCCCTATTAATGAATAGTTTTACTTTCCTCTCGTGCTTGTTTGAGGCTCCCTTATATGTTATAGAATAGAAATTGAGCCAAGCACCCAAAGAGCGACAGTTTCAGGGTCCTGAGAAAAGAACTTTGCCAGGTACTCTTAACTATTTATACTTCAAGGGACAGACATGGGTATAGGTTCCAAACTGATATTGCTTAACTATTGTCACATGGCACCAGAAGACATAGAAAACAGGTTTTCAGGCCTCTTTATAGTCTAAAGCAGGTGACCTTGTGAAATCAGACTGCTGAACAAATATCCAGTCAAGCAAGCATCGATTATACAGGATTAAATAAACTGATGTGGACAAAGTAACGGTGGTTATTTGCCCTGGAATGTTGCTGCTCTTGTTTTTAATACTCTATTTTTTTTATGATAAGACCTCTATCTTTCTTTTTCATTACTCTCTTACCTTCCAATTAGTAGATAACAAAAATTAAAACTTAAAAAAAAGACATTGTTTTCTTTCTGATACTAAGAATTCACAAACAAATAGTTTTACCAGGTCTCTTTACTTTCAATATGGTTATATAGTGATTTTTATAAGTTCAACAAAAATCTTATTTCTCAATGAAGGCTGTATCTGGCAAGTCATAGCTGGGAATAAATCTAATTCAATTAGGTATGACAAATTCACCATTAAGGAATAAAATTGTACATGATGTATAAAACTAGTGCCCATAAAGTTCTTCTAGAATTATTTTGGGGCCTAGTCAATGGCTGACAGAATGCCAGCCCTACAGGAAAAAAGGAAGGTCATTTCCTGGCAGGCCAAGTATTTTAACAGATTTTTGGGAACCTTAAGAAAAGAGAAGTTCACCCACATTTATAGGAAATGCAGGTGAAATAGGATAAAGATAAATTTTGGGGCTCAGTCTTCTAGCTTTGGGATGGAAGTACAAGCAATAGAGGCTTTCAGACATCCTCTTAGCATCATTAGAAAGCCTCCACTCGGAAGTCAACCTTCCGTCCACACAATGTGACTCTGCATTTTTTTTTTTTTTTTTTTTTCAGTTCGGCTGGGGCTGGGTTTGAACCCGTTATCCTCTGTATATGGGGCCGGCGCCTTACTCACTGAGCCACAGGCGCCACCTGACTCTCCATTTGTTATACGGATGTTTATATGCTGCAACACTTTTTGTTGGTAAATTAATCAGATTCAAACATAATGATCATGAATAACTTTTAGAGATTGTTTATGATCACTAGAGTTAAAAAGTGATGCAGAACTTGGAAATAAGTAAAAAAAAAGTGATGGCGAGTCCTTTGAAAATACTGGAGCATTGCCCACCAGGGCTATTCAAAGACTGTTTAAAACTCTGGGGGCACAATCCTTCTTTGACTTCTTATGCATGATTAATTATGGCCACAGTTTGATGAAGTTACACCTTAAATTATTAGATTTTTGTCTTGTAGTGATGAAAAAATTTCTATCCATTAGAAAATATAAACTCAAGTTCAATGCTTGGTTTTATTTCTGTGTGGAACATTATAAGTAGTGAAGTTTCTAACCCACCAATAACCATCTAGCCTTTCTTTCTCTTTCAGAGACAATACATATGCAGTTTCTTGAATTCTCCTGCGGCACAGATTTATTATCTTAACATGTCTGTTGTGTTAGTTGACATGTATTTATTCTGCATAATGAAAGCCATATTCTTTAAAATTATACTTGGCCACTAATATCTCTAGCCTCTATACCATGCAAAATTTAAGAGTAAGGGTCTTTATCTTCTTTATCTTCTTTTACTGTTTCAAAGGAAGAATCTCTTTAAAAAGAATTGGTCTGTTTTTCTTTTATGTTTTTTTCAGCTTCCAATGCACTCACTATTAATTGTTACCTCAGCATGTTGTATTTCACTATTTTTCACCTCTTCTTTCAGCAGCAGCATCTTTGCTTTTCGGTTCACAGAATCTTAGACCAAAGCCCTTAAATGTTTTCTTCTATAATATTTTCTGTTTTTTGGAATGTGGATTCTGCTTTACACAATTTTCAGAACAAATTTCAATTTTGTGCTCTTGCTTTCAGTTATTTTTAATGTAATTTTCCTCAGTTCCTTTTTCAATTCAACCTTCAGTTTAGCAACTCAACTCCTTTATAGGTTTCTATGTTTATAGAAGTCGTGTTTCCTTGCATTCTTGGGATGAAGCCTATTTTATGATATATTCTTCGTAATATAGGAAAGTTTTGTTTCCTGAGGTTGACTTTTTCTTTTACCTATCAGGGTGTTGCTCTCCTTTTCTTAAGAGGCGGCATTTACTTGTTTTCTTATCTGTCAACGAGGATGGATCGCTCAAGATCCAGTGTTTGACAGAGTAAAAGGAGCATAGATTTCCCTTGGCCTTCCATCCCCTTGTATGTGTATAGATCCCAGAATAGCTTTAGGTCTTGTGTCTGAATTAATGTTTAGAGTCCTAGACAAGTTTCAGTTTCTCACCATTACTCACCTCGTGCAGCTCTGATAGCTGCCTACATAGCCACTTATCTTGGAAAAGAATGTTTACCATCAGGCTTGGACTTTCTAAATCTGACTGCTTATCAGAATCCCTTGAAGAACTTTAAAAATATATAGTTTCCCAGATCCTGTTTCATCTTTACCGAACTTTTATCTTTGGAGGTAAGACTTGGCTCTTGTATTTCTTATAGGCATCTCGGGTAATCGTGATGCCCCTAATGAACAGCCCAACAATCCACGGTACTACTGTAATCTGCAACCTCAAATGGTCTCACGTCCAGAATTTACCTACTGTGCTCTACTGGCCATGACCATGCCTGATACTATTTCTTCTACCCTAAACTTTGTCACACAGTGGAGTTGCAATCAGCAAGCACGAGTAGATGCTAGTGTTTTGAGAGGAGAAAATAAACTCTGCACCTAAAGGAGTAACCTATGCAATAAGGGAATAGTTACCTAATTTCAGTTTTATATAAAGTGAGGCCTATCGGGTAGTTTGAAATTATCTCCATATCTCCTGCCTGGCTGCCTAAATGAGGTTATTTCCAAATGTAAATTTCCTTCCATCATTTACTTTATTGACTTCATTTAATAGACCTTCCCTCAAGGTGTCAAGGTCTGCCTTCCTTTGCCAGATAATGAACTTTCTAAGGGCATTCATTATGTCTCTCTGAATCTGTATTGCCTGCAAAGTGCCAGTCACAGTACACACAGTTACGAATATGTGTGAATACTTAAAGAAACGGTTTTGGTGATTAGTTGTCTACTAATCTTCAGTATGCAAACTTGTAGCTCTGTTTACACTGGGCATTATAATGAGAAATTAATGAGAGACATGGTATTGGGGTAAGTAAAGTGATAGGACACTTCAACCTAGAAGCTCTGTATTTAATTATCTCCTCAAAAAAAAATTTAACACTGTCCTGCAGTATGTATTTAAGTGGGATCACAGTGAGGAAGGAAAGTTCAGAAAACTGCATCTTTGATGTGTCATAGAGATCAACACTTGCCTTGGTTTAGTAACATTAAATTTGAATCATCAACAGAGTTGTTTTTGTAAACTTGATCTTACAACTTTTATGTCGTGTTATAAAGATGCAAAAACAACATCAAATTGATTTTACACTCCAACATACATTTTATGAAATTTAAATTTGGGTTAACAGTATGGAGAGAAACCTCTCTTCTTTAGGATCAGACAGGATAATTTGTTACAGTAATAAAGAGAAAGGAGAAAAGCACAGATAGTACCCACCTATATTGGCAATTCAGTTTCCTCAAAACTGTTCCGTTCTAAAAATATGCCATTCACTTGAAATTTTTAAAAGAGTATGAAGGTTGCTGATTTGGATTGAAAAATATTGTTTGTTTCTTGGGCAATATCTTCTCTTGCTTCTGAGGCCTATTAGGAAGTTAATTTTTATTTATTTATTTATTTTACATTTTTATAGTTTTTTTTATTGTTGGGGTTTCATTGAGGGTACAAAGAACCAGGTTATACTGATTGCATTTGTTAGGTAAAGTCCCTCTTATAATCATGTCTCACCCCCAAAAAGTGTGTCACACACCGTGACACCCCCTTTCCTCTCTCTGCTCTTCCCTTCCTCTACCCCCCACTGTGTACTAGATCATTAATTGTCCTCACATCAGATTTGACTACATAGGATTCTTGCTTCTCCGTTCTTGTGATGCTTTATTAAGAATATTGTGTTCCACTTCCATCCAGGTTAATACATAAGATGTAAAGTCTACATCTTTTTAAATGGTTGAATAGTATTTCATGGTATACATATACCACCAGCTTGTTAATCCATTCCTGGGTTGGTGGACATTTAAGCTATTTCCACATTTTGGCGATTGTAAATTGAGCTGAGATAAATAGTCTAGTGCAGCAAAAGGATGGAAAGGGATTTTAACAAAAGGATTTTTTAAAAGGATGTAAAAGCGTTTTTTTCTTCAGGGTAGATGCCCAGTAATGGGATTGCAGGATCAAATGGGAGGCCTAGTTTACGTTTTTTGAGGTTTCTCCATACTTCCTTCCAAAAAGGTTGTATTAGTTTGCAGTCCCACCTACGAAGTTAACTTTTAAATAAAAACTGATATGTCACTAAATTTGAGTAAAAATCTGTTATGTAGCAATCCTGATTAAAACTAGGTGAATGGAGAAAGGAATCACCCCTCTGCTCTTGCTCTCACCAGCTGAGTGACACTGTAGTGAGTGTGGCATCACAGCTGTGCTCCATGTCCTCACAGGACATGTGTGAATTTCAGGAATTGTGGTTTTTTGCCTTGTCTTCTATTTGGTGACTTTTGAGGAATGCATATGGGAAATAGGTATATAACCTTAAAATAGACTTATTTCAAACTTTTTGCCTTTCTTAAGCAGTTGTAATTCATAAAGTATGTCCTGATAAAAGTGGTTTAATGATGGTTGTTATTTGCCGGGTGGCTTACACATCTCTGCAGCCTACAAGAAGTAACTGAAGTTTTTCATAATGGGGGTGTTCTATGGTCTAGATCCTGGGGGTTAGAGTGGCATTGTACAGGTTTATGGTTTACCTCAACCTTTTTGGCACCAGGGACCAATTTTATGAAAGACAACTTTTCATGGACCAAGGCTGAGGGGATGGTTTGGGGGTTTCAAACACATTATGTTTATTGTGCACTTTATTTCTGTTATCATTACGTTGTAATATACAATGCAATAATTATACAAGTCACCATAATGCAGAGACAGTGAGCTATAGGGAGCAGCTATAAATAGAGATGACCCTTTGCTCGTTCACTTTCTGCTTACCTCCTTGGTTCATAACAGGCCACTAATGGGTACTGGGACTGGGACTGTAGGCTTACAGGGAGTGGAAGGCTTGGATATGGAAATGGAAGGAAGAAAAAGTTCTCCTTCTTTTCTAGTCCTACTTTTTGATAGTAAGTGCTTACTTTTTTGCCTCCTTCTCACCCCAACTGTCTACATTCTCACCCATTTCTTGGAGTACACAGAGGGCTGCACCCCATGTTGGGCAGGTTTGGGCTTGTCTCTGTGCCCTTGACCACTTCATGCTTTCAAATTCCTCAGTTCTCTACTTCCAAAATTAAAATTCCCATCTCTTGAGTATGGTTAACTCTTGTTAGGAAAATAATAAGATGAAGCTCTTTCAGTTTTATTTATTAATACATACTTTAGAAGGCTTATTATTTTTAAAAGAGTAGACTTATTACCATCAATATGTTTCTTTCTTGAAGACTAGAACAGGATGACAAAACTAGGTAAAGCCAAGCAGGCCCTGAGAAGGGCTGAAATATATGAACACGGGTGACCGGGGGTGCAATTGAAGTAAACACCAAATAGGCAAATTCTATCCAGCAGGGAGGTCTGAATACTTTTGCTGGACTTGTGTTTGTTTTTAAGAAGAGAAAAATCAAAAGGCATCATTAAGTTGGTTATTGTGTATTTGAGGTATTTATAGCCATGTATTCATATATTCATGTGTTGTCCATAAACGTATACTTCTAAGATAGAAGAAGCTGTAAGGAAGGAGTTGGGAAAATGGAGCTGGTGGCTCTGGGGAAGGAAAACAATGCCCAATTATATTATGAAAACTATATGTAAGCACCAAGGAATATTTCATGCACATTTAAATTTCTAACTAGATTGGAACTAGATTATCTCAAGACACTACACTGAATCCCAATGGCTTCTTTTCTTGTGCTTAAGTAAAATGATTAATTTCTCATTAAATTCTTACTTTTTTTCCCCTTGAGTAGACCTATTTGCCTATTCCATTGCAGCTCCCAAGAATGGCCAATCAGAAGATTAAGCACAAACAGGGTCTATGAAATCTGAATCATACAGGTACCATCAGGTGAGGGCCCGTGTATTTCCTCAGAGTTCAATTTATGTGAGACTGTCAGAGTTGGGGGACGACTTGAGTTCACAGTGAAGAACACAATGACAGACTGAGTCCTGTAGCTCTGGTGGGCAGGATTGCTGCTACTGGTCTGGCTTCCAGCAAGAAGCTGGTATTGAAACTGGCGGCTTGTATTATCCTGTGAGTGGGGTCCATCCTAAACACCAAGCAACCTGGTTCTATCCGTATAAATTCTTCCATGTCCAACAAAAATTGTTAGATATAAAATTGCTGATGCTGTTCTCCAACTCTCAGGAAAGCCAAGAATAAAAGCAATTCATAGATTTTCAGGGAGCAAAATCTATGGTGCTATGTTAAATTTTCAAACTGCTTTAGGGACTATTTCAATAAATCATTTTTCTAGTAAATTTTCCTTCCCATGCTGAGCTAAAAAATGCAATACCTAGTGGATCAAAGTATAAGTAATATTACATGTAAGCTCTGTTTCCAAGTGTTTTGGTGGGAGTGTGAAGTGAACATCCCAAGTGTGGAAGACAGAGTGTGCTTTGCTTTCTGGCTTTACATGTGTTTGATTATGGAGAATCACTTCTTTGCTCTGTGATTTCCTCTACTGTATGCAAGTTGAAGCATCTGCTTCACCCACCTACCATACTTAGAAATATGATGGATACACGCTTTCCCTTCTACAAGGTCTCTCTTCTGATGTCCAGGGCTTTGGGTTGTAATTCTTGTTAGCTGATGCTGTGCAATAGATCAATTCAATACTTAGAGTCTGAAAAAACATCAATCGTTTTGTTATCTCTTCTGGATTCTGTGAGCTGCGAATTCAGGGACTACTTGGCGGTGGTTCTGAGCTACAGTTTCAGTCTGGTGGTGACTCGCATTGGAAGAATGAGGAACTGGAGCTGCCCAGTGCTGCCCAGTGCTGCCCAGACATCTCTCTGTTCAGATCATCTCAGAACCTCCCATCTGTGTCTTCGTGGCCTAATTTGAGGTCTTTGCAGAATGGTGGCCTCAGGTCAACTGGACTTCTCACATGGGGGCGCAGAGGCTTTAAGAATGAAGGTGGAAGATGCATTGCCTTTTATGACCTACCTTCACAAGCCACTCAGCATCCTTTGATGGTTGTAAGCAAGTCACAAGCACAGTGAGAGAGGAATATTTGACCTCACCTCTTGATACAAGAAGATGGAAGGATTCTAGAAAACCATGTGTGACTGGAGGTATGTGGAAACCATCTTTGGGAGGTTTGATCGCCATGTTCATCCCTATGCTCCTGTGAGAGGCTTCTGTGACCTGTGTCTCTGTTTGATGTGCTTGTTACGTTCTCTCTGAGAGGCGACTTTCACTGCAGGCTGAGAAATTGTCCTCACTGTCACTATTTTAAGAAAAGGGACCCAGGCAGGTCTTTCACAGAATCCCCCAATCAAGCCGTGATGCGTTCTTCCAAATTCAGGTTAATGTGCCTTTGTGAACATGTGTCTGGTGGAATTCGTTGTGGGTTTTCTCTGGAAATAAGACTGTGCTTATGAGTGTGTGAGAGCAGAGTGGGGCAAGAAGCAAGAGGAGACAGCACAGGTACCACAGAGCTGAACTGGAGTTCCCTGCTCTTTCCCTGCCCCCATGAAGGTGGCTCTGAGCCTGCGGGTTTTGAAGGGGCAGCCAAATTTATCATCTAGCCACAAGACACAATGTTTACTTCTCGTACTTTATTCCTTTGCACTTAGTAATGTTTTATTTAATTTTTCCTAGATGATCTTAGCTGTGCTGCAGAGAATAAACCATGACTCCTATTTCTTTGGGGGTAGAAGGTTAAAGCAGAAGTCGGCGCCCTTACAGCTGACAGGGTGGTTTCAGGAAGGATTCATAGGATCATTAGGGAGAAAGAAGAGCCCCCTTCTTCATTCACTCAGTCGTTCAGTCCGCAATGCAGTAAGTGCTAACTGCAGTGCCAGACACTTTTCTAGGGCTGAGACTACAACAGAGAGCGTAACAAAACAATGACCCAACCCTCATGGAGTTTCTGTTTCAGTGAGAGAGGCAACCTCATACACAAATAGGTACCTGTGGAGATGAACATTGAAGAAAAATGGCAGGAAAGTGGGAGAGCAGAGTAGGACTGACTGCTAAAGACGATGGCCAACAAGACCTTCTGCAAAGTGGTAACATTTGAACAAAGACTTGAATCAGTGGAGTTGATTCAAGATCTAAATACCCCCTTTTCCTCATTATTTGAAAGACTTACTTATTTAAAAAGTTGATCCATATTCCAGACCTTCCTATTAGACCATAAAGGTCTGGTATCTGTAGAAATTTCCTTTAATTGGGGTGTTTTAAATATTGCAGTTGTTTTCTTAGATGTTAACAGAGATTAAATAAAAATAATCTCTAATCCAATGAGTATTTCTCTAAGTTTACAACTGTAATTGTTCTCACTAAATCTATTTAACTCTATGTTCCTTTGGCCAGAAAATAGATTTTCCTCAGTATCTTCAAGGAGGAGAGGCAATGTGACACTCAGAGAATAGCAAGGTCACTCTGGTCCAGATTATACTAATGGTCTGTTACTTGTCAGCAGAGTGGTGATGAAAAAGTCATTTAAATGCTTTCAGCACAGTTTTCCTTATCTGTAATATGGAGGATACTAACTAATTTCTAAGCGTATTTCTTAGTAAATGTTAATTTTTTCTTTTTTTAAAAAAAGTAAATTTGTCTTTATTCAATAATGTTTTGGTTGTAAAATCAAAAATGTACATAAAAATGTGTAATAATTTTACAAAATTTACTAAAATTTTATGAGTTTCCATACCTTGAATCATACAAGGCAATATATACAACTTAATTAAACATAAATTTTATGTTATGTATTTTATAATCACAATTAAAAATGTAAAAGTTAGCTTTTTTTATTGTTTGGGATTCATTGAGGATACATTAGAATTATACTGATTGCATTTGTTAGGTAAATTCCTTCATATAATTATGTCCTGACCCCAAGAGGTGTGTCATACACCATGATTACCCCATCTCCCTCCCTCTTTCCCTCTCCCCCCTCTCTCATTTCCTTACCCCCCTCACCATGTACTGGGTTATCTATTGTCTTCATATTAGAATTGAGTACATTGTATTCTTGAGTAAATTCCATTCTTGTGATGCTTTACTAAGAAGAATGCATTTCACCTCCATTCAGATTAATACTAAAGTCTGTATAGTAAAGTCTCCATCTCTTTTAATGGCTGAATAGTATTCCATGGTGTACATATATCACAGCCTGTTAATTCATTCCTGGATTGGTGGGCATTTAGGTTGTTTCCACAATTTGGAGATTGTAAATTGAGCTGTGATAAACAATTTAGTGCAAAATTGTCCTCATGATAAAAGGATTTTTTTTTTTTTTGCTTCTGGGTAGATGCCCAGTAATAGGATTGCAAGATCAAATGGGAAGTATAATTTGAGTTCTTTGAGAATTTTCCATACTTCCTTCAAAAAGCGTATAGTTTATAGACCCACCAGCAGTTCAAAAGTGTTGCCTTCTCTCCACATCCACAGCTTTGAGATTTTGTGATGTGGACCATTCTCACTGGGGTTAGGTGATATCTCAGGGTGGTTTTGATTTGCATTTGTTTGATAATTAGGGATGTTGAGCATTTTTTCATGTTTGTTACCCATTCGTCTGTCTTCTTTAGAGAAGGTTCTATTCCTCTCTCTTGTCCCATGATATTTGTTGGCTCTTATTTGTTGATTAATTTAAGTTCTCTGTAGATCCTAGTCATCAAGCTTTGGTCTTATTCATAATAAGCAAGTTATCTGTTCCCATTCTGAAGGTTGTCTGTTTGCTTTGGTTGTTGTATCCTTAGCTGTACAGAAGCTATTCTGTTTAATTAAGTCCCTTTTGTTTATTTTTGTTGTTGTTACAATTGCCACTGAAGGCTTCTTCATAAAATATTTCCCTAAGCCCATAAACTCATGTGCTTTCCCCACAGTTTCTTCAAAGATTTTTGTTGTTTCATGATTTAGATTTAAATCTTCTATCCATATTGAATCAATTTTTGTGAGTGGAGAAAGGTGAGGGTCCCGTTTCAGTCTTTTACATGTGGTTATCCAGTTCTCTCAGCACCATTTATTGAATAGGGTTTCGTTTCCCAGTATTTGTTCTTGTTTGGTTTAAGCAAAGATCAGATGGCTGTAAGATGTTAGTTTCATCCCATGGTTTTCTATTCAGTTCTAAATGTCTATGTCCCTATTTTTGTGCCAATACCATGCTGTTTTGATCACTGTGGACCTGTGATATAGCCTAATGTCTGATAGGGTGATGCCTCTGCCTTTGTTTTCATTACTAACAACTGCCTTGGAAATATCGGGGTTTCTTTCTGGTTTCATATGAAATGGAGAACTATTTTTTTTTTCCAGTTCTTCAAAGTATTATGTTTGTATTTTAATGGTGATTGCATTAAATCTGTAGATTGCTTTGGGAAGTATAGACAATTTAACACTGTTGATTCTTTTCAGCCATGAACATGGTATGTTCTTTCATTTGTTAGTATCTGCTGCCATTTCTTTTCTTGGGGTTTTGTAATTTTCTTTATAGACGTCCTTTACCTCTTTTGTTAGGTGTATTCTTAGGTATCTCATTTTCTTTGAAGCTACTATGAAGGGAATTGTGTCCTTGATTAGCTTCTCAGCATGGCTGTTATTGGCATATATAAAGGCTATTGATTTGTGGACATTGATTTTATATCCTGAGATATTACTGTATTTTTTGATCACTTCCAGGAGTCTTGTGGTTGTGTCTTTGGGGTTCTCCAAGTAAAAGATCATATAACCAGCAAAGAGTGAGAGTTTGACCTCCTCTGCCCTGTTTCCTTCTCTTGTCTGATTATATTGGCTAGAACTTCTAGAAATTAAACATGCTGAATGATAGTTGGGCTCAGGAAGAGGTTAAAGCAGAAATTGTGAAATTCTTCAAACATAACAATAGTGAAGATACAAGTTACCAAAACCTGTCAGATACAGCAAAAGCAGTCTTAAGAGGAAAGTTTATCACAGTAGATGCTGACATTTGAAAAACAGAAAGAGAATGCATCAACAAACTCACAAAGCATCTTTTCCTTTAGATTAGAAAAAGAACAATCTAATCCTAAATCCAGCAGAAGAAAAGAAATAACCAAAATTAAATCAGTGAGTAATAAAATTGAAAAGAAAAAATATTATTCAGGAAATTAACAAAATAAAAAGTTGGTTTTTGTGGAACACATTATTCTAGGTAAAGCATTACAAGAATGGAGAAGCATGAATCCCATGTACTCAATTTTGATATGAGGACAATTAATGACAATTAATGACACGGTGAGGGTGAGGGAAGGGGAGAGCAGAGAGAGAAAGAATG
>CAUYRH010109097.1:0-31640 GCA_963574655.1 Perodicticus potto | reverse complement strand
GTGGTCATTAAAAATGATAACGTATCTTTCTTTAATGTAACTTTCTTTAAGTTCCTTCCTCACCTATCTGTTGCCCAGCACTCTAGGAAATATTCTCAGTACTCAATAAAAAAAAGATGTAGTTTTATTTATATATCAGTTATTTATATATCCACAATACATACCATAAAGTGAAAAAAAGCATATTACCAAAAAGCACATGTAATATGATTTAATGCATATATGTAAACATATATATATATAGAAATGTTTTTCACAAAATTATTAACCATGGTGAGACACCAGATGGATTTTGCTCTATTTTTGTAATAATTGAAATTTTTTATAATTTTTACAGATGACAAAGCTAACTATATTTAGAAAAATGATATAGGAAAATATTTAATGTAATAGAGAGATATTCACAAAATATTGTTTCATGAAAAAGCATACAAAATTATTTACACTATGACCCCATTCTTGTATTTAAAAGTATACCTATATATATATATATAGAAAAAAGTCTAGAAGTATACAGACCAAAGTATTAGCAATGGTTATACCTGAAAGATGACAAGGTTATATATATGTGCTTTTAATTTTCCTTTTAAGACTTTAGGAAAATTGAACTGAATTTTAAGTGCAGATTTTAAAAGGATTAAAGAAGCTGGAGATGAAAAGTATAGAAATTGAACAAATATGACTTTAAAACTCATTATAAAGCACTTGTATTCATCAAGTCAAATCATGTCCAAAGTGTATTTAATGAATAGAAAGTCTCTCTCATTAGCACATAAAAGGCCTCATATATTAATGTTATACTGAGTTTTTCCATCTTTCTTCCTGCTAAAAGCAAAACTGGGAGAGACATACTTTGTGGATTAAGAACAGAAATAAGTGTCAGAAGCGCAGGGCTCAAATGCGTTCTGTACTAGTAATTACCTTTCTCTGAGTAAATCATAAATTTTCATTATCCTAGTTTACTGATTTGGAAAAAGAACAGCGAAAATACTGACTTCTTCATTGGGCTGCTATAAAAAGCCACGGATGTTAAATACTTTAAAAATACTTACCCAAAGCAACTGACTGATGAAATGTGGTTAAGTATTTTATTACCCCTACCCCCTGTGTTAAAAATGGGATAGAACAAGTCGGGATTAGCCACTTTCTCTTTTTTCTTTGAAAACAGTCTCTGTGAAAGTGTCCAGCAAAGTACTTTGCATTTGCTTGACCAGGGTGTCAGCAGGGACCCAACCTCGGGCAACCAGACACTAGTTCCTGAGAACGCGGGAACGAGACAGGGGCCCAGACTGTTCCCAGCAGGTTTACCCAAACAGGAGAGTCTTTAGTCCTGCCCCTGAGGCCCTGTTCTAAGGCTTGGACTCTTCCAGGATTCCTTCATTTCTCTGAGTTACCCATATGAATTCCTTTATTTCTTACGTCGGTCACAGTTGGCTTATATTATTTATGAACAGAAAAAAATGTAGCTTTCATAAGGAGCCTATATAACAATAACATCTCCCTGAGGAAAAAGGAACGCTGAACATTGAGTCATTATCGTAACATACCTAACCTTTGGGGATAGAAGCCTTTCCCTTTGCTGAAGTGCAGCAAGATGAGCCCCTGGCCTCCTGGGACACCGTTCCCTAGGCATTACAGAATAACATTTCTTGTCCGAGGGTGCTATTTCCAATATCTAAGGAGTAGACTTGTGCTGTCCAATGTGGTAGCCACTAGCTACCTATGGTTACTTAAACTTAATGAAAAACTAAATAAAACTAAAAATCCAGTTCCTTATACTAGATAATTTCAAGCCCAGTAACTGCTGGGCTCACATAGATCTAGAACACTTTTATCATTACACAAAGTTTTCGATTGGACAGTGCTAGACTAGTCCATAGGCTCACAGGACTGACTTTCAGAGAGAACCCTTCACTGGTGACATCCCTGCATTCTCCAAGTGAATATGCAAAATAGATCCCCCTAAGAGCCTTGGCACATTGGGAAAATCATCAAAACTCAAAATGCACATTTTAAAGGAATGCATTCATAAAATCATGGCAAATTTTTAAGATAGATTTAAGTCGTACAAAGTACTTTATTTAGTTTCAACAAATTAGGCCTACTTTGCTTTTAGCCAACTGCATTATGTAATATACCGAGGCTGCCAAAAAATGTATACACATGTTAAGAAAGGGAAAAAAATATTAAATTATAATAATATATACCAATAACAAAAGATGAATAAAAGTCATATTGAGCACCTCTTATAATTGCAGAGGTTAAACAGGACTTGAGTATTACAAATTTGATAAGTTTTTCCTTCTTAAAATGTGCATGTAATTTTTTGGACCCCTCTGTATTATCAAGACATATTCTTAAATTCTAAAGGTTTTAGAATTATTAAAAACTTAAATAAGCTTTGAAAGAAATAAGCTGTAAAGAGAAAAAAAAGGACAACCCCCAAGCTTAGCACCCTAAGACCTGGATGACTTGCCTGGGGCCCCCACTTCAAGTTTGTGGGAGCTTCAGGGTCCCCAATTGTAAAATAAAGGTAAGACTAACCCAGATCCTGCAAGAATAAAGTGGAATCATAGTGGGTAATGCTCTTAGCATGGTGCTTGACATATAGACAGTTGATTTGAAATCGAACAATGAAGAGGATCTTAAGCTCTTACGTGGCCGGGTGTGAAGGGGGTGGTCTGAGGGCACTAGGTAGTACAGATTACACCCAGCCATCCTGGATTCCTCAGACTACAGAACAAAAAATAAGGACTTGATATCAGAAATGTTCATCAGGTGTCCCACGATTCTATTACTCTCTCTCCTGTCTTTCCTCCTCCTTCTCCTTAGTGTTACCATTCCCATTTATCCCCACCTGGGCAAGGTGTGGACCTTTCTTCCAGGACCTGCTGTTTTGAAAACAGAAGTCAGTTACTTGAACATTCTCAACCAACACTTGAAAGAGAATAACCTAAAGAAGGAATATGAATCGGCAAAAAATACAAGCCTTGTGATCGGGGCTGAGAGTGGTAAAGGTGCTAAGACTTGGCCTGCTTTACTCTCTCACGTGTCCTTGGATTTGGTTTGCTCAGGCTTATCGGTGTGCTAGCTGTTAGAAAACCTAAGTCTGAACTCAATAGTTGTTTTATTTTTTCCTTCCAACAAATCTCAAAGGTGTAGTAATGATTACCATGTATGGAGTTAAAAGAGCAGAGAGATCCCAAATGGGTTAATTTTACATGAGAATAACTGGCTAGGAGCCAGAAAGAATATAATATATGCAAGTCTCATTGAGCTGTCATTACTTGGGAAGATAGTTTCCAGACAAATAAACACCCAAATCTCACTCTTGCAGCTCCCTCTGAGTAACACATTCACCTCAAATCTCCCATCTTCACACATCCTGCTGACTTCAAAAAGAATTATAGGTGCACAAGAAAATGAGAATCAGGGAGGGTTATTATAATCCTGAAAAAGGAAAACATTTAAATGTTGAATTGCTTAAAAAAAAAAAAAAGAGGAGGCATTCTCTTTCAAAATACAGTAGACCTGTCGAACTTTTAAAGTTGATCACCCAAGCGACTATAACAAACAGGTCAACATATGGAGGTGATCGGCACAAGGAACTTCCACTGAGTACATGTAATGCATCCAGTCCATGAAAATTAGGACTTTCCCTTGAAAGTTCGCTGAATGATCAACTCACAGTTAAGGCATAGCAAAAGAAGAAAAAGGATTTATTTGCCATGCACATGGGGAGAAATCACAGAGTGATAACCCAATTTTCTAAACGAGTTCAGATATCTTTATATGGAACTTATAGAGGGTAGGAGGGAAACTGAGCAACACAGGACTTAAACAGTTGCCAGGGGGGTTGCCAGGGAGCATGACACAGATAGGAGAGAAATAGACTGATGAGTAGAGACAGGTATTTATAACCGAAATGATTTAATCCAGGTTCATCTACATTTCCGACCCTCATTCCTTAAATACTTGGAGATAACAGGAAAGGGGAAGGGGAGACAGTGGTCCTCTAATCAGACAAATCCAGTTTACGCAGATAGAGGGAAGACCTCCTCCTTCTGCTTCTTGACCTCACATGGCCTTCGATTCAAAATATTCTTTATACCAGGGAGTTATATTTTGGGGGGAAATTTCCTTAGTGCCTTCAGTCATCAACTTAAGGAGGTGGTCAATTATGGGGGTTCTACTGTATTTCACTGCTCGAAAGGGTCAAACTGTTTTGGAACCTAAATTTTTGTTGCCTTAAACATGGCAGAATTTAAAAATATAGTTTCCCATGCCCTCCAAAGTTGAGGGTGAAATTCATTAGTAATGTTCACTTCTTTTATTCAACTCCATTCTTCTGAATGCCTGTGCTGCACCAGAGACCAACATCAGCAGGTCCATGCAATACACCATTGAAAGGTGCACAAAACAGACTCGTGTCTAAAGGCACCGTGAAAAGAATTTCAGGTTCGTATCTTTGTTTTAAGTCAATGTGATAATGATAGAAAAAAAAGCAACAAAGAAAGAAATTTCAGCTTCTTAGCAAACTGCTTAATACTACAGCTCAGAAGAATACAAGCAGACAACACTCCATCCTGCCAGGTAGTGTCAGAGGGACACAGTCTGTCTCGCCGGTAAGGGAACTATCCCCTGCAACAGTCCTAGATTCCTCTCCATAAGCCTCTCTACTCTACTTCCCAAGTATATGTATAGTTCCTGCCAGTATCATCTTTCTGAAGTGACCTGATTCATACTTCTCTGCAGCGGTATTAAGAAGGAAATCCTTAGGCCTACACCAGGGAAAGCTAGAATCTATGCAGGAGGAAACTGCTGGCATTTCCCCATCTGGCGAGAATGGAAAACACAAACCCACCTGGTCTGTGACTTACCTTTAGAAGCTGAGAGGAGGGAATGGCCATGTACAGGAGGGGTGTCTCTAAGAGAACAGACGCTTATCACGACAAAAGGATATTGGGCCATCAGGGCTGGGCAAAGCTGGGCATTTGGCATAAAAACACAGTGCATCATAACGAAGTCATTTAAAACAGAATCTGGAGGTGAGATAAAAGCAGAAAAATAATTAGGTTCTTGGGGGAAATCTTTAAGAAAGCAAGAGTATTTATTTACTTGCTCTTGGCCATTGGTTCTTACAGTTAGTTGGGTATGATTTGACTGTATGTAGATATACTTCATATAAAAATTATGCTATGGACAGCGCTTAAGGTAAAAAGTCAATTTCTGAGGATGATGGACAAAAAGTATAATATTTTAAAAACAAACAGACTTGTCTAAATGGCAATAGATACCTTAGTTGCAAAGAAACTTATTTTATTTTTAAAATTATTTTATTTATTTATTTATTTTTTGAGACAGAGTCTCACTTTCTTGTTCCTGGTGGAGTACCATGGTGTCATAGCTCACAGCAACCTTAAACTCTGGGGTTCAATGATCCTTTTGCCTCAGCTTCCCAAGTAGCTGCGACTATAAGTGACCGCTATAATGCCCAGTTATTTTTTAGAGAAGGGGTCTCTCTCTTGCTCAGACTGGTCTTGAACTTGTGGGCTCAAGCGATCCACTCACCTTGGCCTCTCAGAGTGCTAGGATTACAGGCATGAGCCACTGTGCTTGGCCCAAAGAAATTTAAAAATACATATATATATAAGTGAAGAGTCACACATAGACAGTACAACACATGCAGAATTAAGACATGGTCATTTCTTTGTCTACTTTAGATGATGTTTATTTTTTTCAATATATTTTTTCCTTTATCTCTTTTTAATCTCCTATTTCCAGAAGAATCAATGAAGGGTGAGAGGACAATAAAATTATGGAAAAAGGAGATGGTAGGTAAGAGTACTGGCAAGGATAAAAAAGCAACAAAAGAGAGACAAGATAAGGGCTGTGAGCAGCAACTGGATGAAAACAAAAGCCATTGGCAGATAAAATAGTGACTGTCTTATCTTTCAAGCTATTTTATAGGCAGACAAGCAGGGTGATGACAAGGGAAATAGGGCAGGTCCCAAAGATACGGCTCATTTGCTTTGTCATTGAATTTCATGCCGTTGCGTCACTGCAAAGACAGTGATGTCCAGCCAGCCTGCACGGAAGAGCAGGTGAAAATAAGCCTAGAAGCCTCAGAACTATGCCCACAGAAACCTGAGACTCCAGATGCCATGACAATTGTCAGCCAACAAATGAACTACATTGGCTGAGATTATGAAACTCACATAAATTTTCAAATGGAAAATTCATGAGAAATATTTAAACCTTAACTGTGCATCTCAGATTTTCAGAGTCCATGTTTTTAATGAAGTTTTGCTGGCGAAGTTTGATTCAGTGACTAAGGGGTAACCATTATCACACTCATTTAAACCTAATTAATGAGTGTGATCCCATACCATCATAATTCAGCATCACCAGACCCTTCAGTCCCATTGTACTAAACTGGAGAAGCAGAGAAGGTGTCAGATTGAAGCTGCATGAAACTTTTTAAGCACAAAAGGACTTCATCTGAGTTTAACTTCTAGAGTCACCTTGATATATTTTATATATTCTCTGGAGATGAGGAAAGTCATCTCTTGCTCATATGCCACTCAGAAAGCTATGCTATATAGTAGTTTGACTTCTGATAAAGCAAAGATTTGACAGAGGCTGGGGAGGTGGTCACCCAGCATGGCTACCCCTGGCACTTTCATTTCCACGTGGCTTTCCTACTCTTTGCTCATGTGCAGCAACTCTCTGTGATTTCCTACTGGAAAATGATATCTCAAGTCCCTTTCAGGTCATGAAAGTAAAAGTCTAGGAAACTAAGAGTCTTAGGTAGAAAATAGATGTTTTGGTAAATTAAGAAAACATGCTGTCAAATTCAGCAGCGTAATAGTTTCTATGATGTAAATAGATTTCACTGCCCTCTGAGATTTCTCACTGAATTGTAAATCCATAAATGACCAAAAGGTCTCCCATGCCACTGTATCCACAAATATCATGGACCTAGTCTAGGATTATTTTTAGTATCTTGGATAGTAGTTGAGGTACACTTGTATTTCCAATTTATGAGAAAGACACTAATTTGGTCTCTTTCTCCAAGCCATGAATGTTACATGTGCAATAAGGAATCAGAAAGACCTCAGGGATTGAAGTTCAATATTAAATTATAATGTTAGCCTAGTCTCTAACATCAAAAATGGAAGGGTCCGGGACATCCCACAGGCCAGCCTTCAAATACACTGATTTCTAGGTTTCAATGTTTTAATTTAAGAAACAATGATTAGTCAGTCCCCATGTCTTTCAGAAGCACCTTTGAGAGGAAAGATATATTTGCCCTTTGTGGGTAGTAAAGATCCTAAGGTCTTTCCTTAGATGGCATAGTCTCTAACCTTCCCTTTGAGATAATTCTCACATCAGGGAAGATGTGGCTTCTTGCCCTATGCAGTCACATGTTCTGGGCAAAGGAGAAAAGTCAGAAGCATTTTTCCTGACCTATGGTCCTGGAAATGTGGTTTATTTGAGGCAACATGTGGCCCTTGGGAACAGTCCCCTCCTAACTGGTTCTTTAAGGGTTTCTTCATCCTAAATATGGAACAACCTTTCTCCACAAAGCTCTCATCACATTCCCCTTGCTCAGACAGCTGTCTTCAACCAATCCCTAGTACTGAGCTTTATTTCAAGACCCTCCAAGGTCTGCACCCCAAATTCTTAGACCTGACCTTCTTTTCCTACGTAGGTATAAGGTGGTCTAGCAAAACCCAGACCATTTGTTCTCCTTGCCGGTTGTAGGTCAGCACTAATGTCATCCCTCAGTATGGAAGGCTTTGTCCCGTCTCTGGTAACTGGTTACTAGCCTTCCTTCAGGGCCGCTTGAGAAGCTATACTTTCCATGATACTTTCCAGTTCCGTTGGTCAGGCAGTGCCCCTGAAGCAGTAACCACATTCAGCCTTATATCAAGCTATTTGCACACTCCGTTATGTCTTCCAGCAGACTATTCGTTTCCTGAGGGGAGGAGGGTGATTCCTTCTTCACTCGTTCAAAGCATTCAGCTTAGCTCCTGCCCAAAAAGATACTCAGCAAATAATGGGCTCCAGCTGGGAGCCAGGAATCTTGGCTATTGTATCTACTATTCCCTAATTAATCTGCTACATAAAAATACTCAGGTAATCTATTTGTAAAATGAAATTTATAAAACTAGAATGAGGACATAAAACAAGAAGTTAATGGTAACATACTTTTAGGAGGTATCTCAGGATAATAACGACATCTTCACCTCGAGTGCACTGCACAGGCCATTGATGGAAATAGATTCTGAACTACCAGTAAGTTTTTGAGATAAATCTCTGAACTTCTTTGAATAAAAAATGTTTTCCTATGGAGCACAGTGTGCTTAAAATTTTGACCCCTGACATTATTCTGAGAGAGAGGCCGGTAACTCTGGATTCCTTTTTTACAGTTGAATGTGGGCTGTTAAAAAGTCATATACAGGATGGTAAACAAAGGATAGTTCGCCAGTGAGATTTGTTTTAGTCACCCTCAAATATTCTGTGTTTAGGTGATAAAACTGCTTCACTGTACGAAGGTATTATGTATTAAAATTTATCCCCCCCAAAAAGACAGGTTGAAGAATTAACTTCCAGCACCATAGACCATGACCTTACTTGAAAATAGGGTCTTCAAAGATATGATCGAGTTAAGGTGAGCTTATTACTGTGGGCCCTAATTGAATATGACTGGGGTCTTAAAAATGGGGGTGAATTTGGACGCAGAGACAGACATGCATAGAGGGAAGAAGATGTGCAGAGTCAAGGGGATGACACCATGAACATGAAGGTAGAATTGGGGTGATGCCCCCACAAGCCAAAGAGTGCCAAAAATAGGTAGCAAAACACGAGAAGGTGGGAGAGAGGCCTGAATAGATTCTCCCTCTCATACCTCAGAAGGCTCCCATCCCCTTCCTCTCGGCCGTCTAGCCTCCAGAACTGTGAGACAATAAAATTCTGTTGTTTGAGCTACCCAGTTTGTGGTACATTTTTATGGCGGGCCTAGCAACCAAGACAGGTGAGGTTTAGTTACACCAGGGCAGAGAGAACCATCTTGCTCCCAGTTGATACAAAGCTATGCCTTTTACTAAGTCTATAGGCAGCTTCAAATCCTTTATGGGAACAGGTAGGATTTAAATGATAAATCCAATAGATACCTACAGAAGGTGGATTTGAACGACAACCTAAGAAATGCCTATGGTCGACTAGTCAAAATGTGTGGGAAAGAGACTGAGTCACTTACAGAAGAGCCAGGAGTGGAGGGGGTAGGGGAGAATCAGAAGGGCTGACCATCTGGCCACACGGGGATGCTTTTTACATAACATTCTGAAATTGCCTAGGCTTACACACTGAGAATGAATTCAGGATTTTTAAAAAACAATTCCATGCATGGGTTTAATGGACATACAAGATATACAGGTTCTATGTGTATACCTGTTGCTTCATTTAAAGCTGGCTCAAGGCGTATAGTTTCTAGAAAATGCTCTAAAATTTTTTCAGGTGTTCCTGACATCACAGTGTACCTGGATGAGAAACAAAATGCCATTAGTTTTTCAAAAGTAGGCTAATCATTAACAAAAAAACCTTTTTATTTATCTAAGTATTTGTTTTTCTTAATTTAAGATCCCAGGGAACCATATATACATACTCTTCATGGTAAAAGAGATCATGAACCTTGCCACAATCACACAAGAAGACAATGGAAAAACCACAAAGTGAAGGAGTTACTAGAACGTTGTTCTTTTTCCCCTACAAGGAAATAAAGTAAACCTCTTGGAGAGCAGCTTTAGCAGGCTGGGAACTGAGCAACTGCAGCCCTTTTCTGAAGAGAAATAAAAAGGAACACAAAAAACTCAGCTAGGTCATCCATATATGGGTTACTCATAGCAAAATTTCAGTTCCACAGTCAATTCCCCCGTCTATTTCTGGAATGCTCTGTCTTTCCCAACTGTATGCTGGTATGTGCTCTGGAAATGCAGCTAATAATAACACAAAATAAAAGAGAACAAGATCCCAACCACCAATGATGAAAATAATCAACCCCAGCAACATTATGGATAGGGAATAAATCAGCAGTAGAAAATCTCTATAATTTACTTCAATGTCAGATATAGATTATCGGAGGGGGCATTAGCCATTATTTCAGAAGATCCATTGATTATATTCATCAATCAATATGGGAGGTTTTAAAAGTTGAATGTGGGTTGTTTGAAAGTCATATTCAAGTTAGGGACAAAGCAGTAAGGGAAAGCTGTAGGCAAAAGGCTTTACGAAGATCTGGGTGCTTCTCTCGTGAAACTCAGACTTTGCTTTCCAGCTTGGCAGTTCACTTCAAGCAAAATGACAGGGAAGAAAGACAACAACAGGAACAAACTTGTCTACTGTTCAGAAAGCAGCCTTGGAGCTCCCCTCCAGGAGCACCCAGCTCTCTTTGCTTCCCCACTGACACCCACTCCTTGCCGGTTTGAGACCTTCGAGGAGGTGAATAGAGATACCAAGAACATGTCTGATGTATTTTTGTTACGTCTCAGCCCTAACCTACTGCCTGAGGGAGTGAAGAAGAGACCCTGTGATGTGTGAGGGACGCACCCCTGCTACTGAGTGACATATTGAATGAGAAGCCGCTCACTCCGTCAGTCTGGAAGGTGACAGTTACAGAAAACTGTTCTGGGAGTGCAAGCACAGGACAGAGGGAAGTGAAAGAGTTAAGTCTTTGAGGGAACCTGGCTTTAAAACCTGGGGGGCGGGGATGGTGAATAAAAAAATAGTCTGCTTTTATCTTAAAAGTATGACCCCTTCTCAAAATAAATAAGGTAGAAGACAATGGCTTTTCCTCCTGTAAGCAATGGATATTTGAGGAAAGGAAAGGGCACATCTATAAATGACTTTCAACACGTAAATGAAGAATATTGCTCAGGTCATTCAGTAATTCCCGAAATACATGATTCATTGATAGCGCTTGCCAGATGAACCGGAAGAGGAGTAGCATAGGCCACATTTACCAGGAAATGGGGTGAGAGGGGGCACTCAACATCTGTTGGATCTTTACTATGCCCCAAATAGCCAGGTGGGCACTGAACAGGGTGGTCATGTTGGGTCCCGCTAGGTAAGCATTATCTTCATTCTGCAGATGGAGAAACTGCTCAGCATGGGCGAAGCCATGCCTCAGGTCTCAGAATTAGTAAATTCGTGATCTGTGCCATGGGCCAGGTTTGTCTGGCTTCAGAAAATGAGCATGTGGCTCATGGCGCTTTCCTGTGTGTACATAAGATGCCCCGGGATGAATACCAGGTCCAGTTAACTGGAGCTCTTTCTGAACTGGAAGTTCTCCATGTAATTGAAAACTTTCCTCTAGGGGGGCGCCTGTGGCTCAAAGGAGTGGGGTGCCAGCCCCATATGCCGGAGGTGGCGGATTCAAACCCAGCCCCGGTCAGAAACTGCAAAAAATAAAACAAAACTTTCCTCTAAAGAGGGCTTCTCTGTTTGTTCGTTTTTGAAAAGGAGTTTTGTTTAAATAAGAGTATAAATGCATCACATAACATGAAAACTGAGTGGGAGAAAACTTCAAATGGCATTAGTGTCTGGTGCTCGTAGCTGAAGCACGGTGGCAGACTTGAGAGAGAAGTCAACATGAAGTGTGTTCCTTGTCAAAAAGTGAATTCTGGTAAAATGGATGTCGGCTTCTCATTCTCGTATTCTTTGTTTGGGTATCTCTTAGCTAGGGTATTATGGCTTGTCAACACAACAACAACAACAACAACAACAACAAATCAAAAACTAAACACCAGGACAGCAGGCCTGTCACTTCACCCAGAGAAAGTAGCCTTTCGAGGTTCTGCCCACCCAGCCACTGGAGACCCCACAGGAGCTTTCTTTCATTCCCGCCTTCTCATGGTGCAGCTGCCGCAGCTGCCTTACCCCAGTCTCTCTCTCAGCTCCAAGGAAGGCTGTTAGGGGCTGATACTTCCCTGGGCAGGGAGCTCTGGAGAGGGAGGGCCAGGAGCTTCTGGCCAGACACAGTCCTCTCTGATATTAGGGCTCTGGGTCTGGCTGAAACATGATGATATGATGGCTTTGTGTCATGCGGGCCATTGCCAGGCAGCTACTGCTCAACTCCGTTTAAATGAGGCCCAGACCACCTGAAGACCAGCAAGCATGGCTCCTTCCAGTTCATTGCATGAAGGAGTACTTGAGTCCAAGTTAAAAACGAACCTTAATGGCTTACACTATATAAGCTATGAGGTTTTAAACTTGTAACAGAAAAGCTTCTCCCACACCAAACCTGCAAATGAGGACACTTCTGTCTGCATGTGGAACAGAAAAGGGTCAGGGAGGGCACCTGAAATAGACTATCTTCTTGCAAACAAGATGGAGTTGAGCAATGAGAAAACAGTAAGAAAAAAGTGACTTGGTCAGCAAAACTGTACCAATCCTTTCAAATTCTTACTTTCTTACACAGAGCACAAAGACAACCAAAATGGTAAATGTTTGATAACAAAGATTATAAATGTATAATTTATCCATCATGAGAAATGCTGTCTTACTATTGATATTTTCATATCACACTCAGAGTTGAGAGGTTTGGGCAGAGTCCAACAGTTTTGAAAGTTTAAAAGGAATATATAAACTATTCTGGATCTCTAGGGAAAAAAGAAATTGGAAAAGTACCATTACTAGCAGAACCAACATGGTGACCCTCTTTGAGCTTAAAAAGGACAATTTCTGAGAAGAGGCCCTAGGCTTGCAGGGGTGTCCAACCTATGGCCTGTGGGCCACATGTGGATGATCTGAGGATGGTTTTGCTTACTGGAGGTGGCAGAGAGCTCAAAAAGTAAGCACAGACTTTTTTTTATTTGTTCATCAGCTTTCATTAGTATTTACTTATATAATGTGTGGCCCAACTCTCATTCTTCCAATTTGCAACAGAGATAATAAGAGGTTGGACACCCCTGCCTAGAGCATCATAAATTTTAAGTCCATCCACAGATAATGTTTTTTGTTTTGTTTTGTTTTGTTTTGAGACAGAACCTCAAGCTGTCACCCTGGATAGAGTGCCGTGGCATCACAGCTCACAGAAACCTCCAATTCCTGGGCCCAGGCGAGTCTCTTGCCTCCGCCCCAAGTAGCTGGGACTATAGGTGCCCGCCACAACGCCTGGCCATTTTTTGGTTGCAGCCGTCATTGTTGTTTGGAGGGTCCAGGCTGGATTCGAACCTGCCAGCTTAGGTGTACGTGGCTGGCGCCTTAGCCCGTTGAGCCACAGGTGCCGAGTCGTCCACAGATAATGTTGATGCCATGTTAAGGAAGTTGTCTAGAACATCAGCTCAAAATTCATTTTCCTGGGCCTCCCCTTTCAACCAATTCTGTCTGATTTGAGAAAGAGCAACATGGAAAATGACCCCTTGAAAGAGTAGTTTTTCATTTTTTTCAGGGAAATCACTTTGCATGGTGCCTTATTTTGAACTTGCTGATATTTCTTTAATGGTTTTACTGCAAATAAGCACAAGTTTTGAATCATATAAGAAATTTAGATTAGACTACAGGACACGAATTAGGAGCTATCATGGAAAATCAGGCACAAGCCTAAATTAAACTTAATACACATGGTCTCTCATTTCTCATACACTTTAGTTTGATATCCTAAGAAACCTATATTTGAAGTATACCCTGAATGGAAGAGATGATGACGAACAAATGCTTTGATCATTACCCAGTGATACGAAGAGGTGAAGCAAGAGGACCCCCACGAGACCTCCAGACCAAATGTTCAGACTAAGAAGAATTTTCAAGGCTCACATTTTCAGTTAGCATCTTTTCCTGAGACATCTGAAGCATTATTAAAGAATGCAGGGTAAGCCTGCAACGTGGTCTAGTTATTTTTAAGGGCACCACAGTAAAACATTGGGACAGTCCCAAACTTCACATAGAAAAAGCATTTTCATTCTCATCCTCCTTGGTGGACTGGAAGGACAACTGTTAAAATACATTTTTAAGAATGGGCAGTAAGTAGTAAAAGAGAGAGCAATAAAGAATTTTTGTAAGTGAAAAGTAGTTTTTGATACAGTCCTTTTATGTCAGATGTTTTGACAGATACTGGTTTACAACATTTACTACAGAATATAGGTTTTATGTACCATACTTTGCTGTGGTGAGCTGGGAGGAAGAAGGACTCATAGGTGAGAAAGTTAATCAAGCTAGACTTGAATACACAGTCTACAATCATAAGCTTTGAGACTTTGGGCCAGTAACTTTCTTTTCTGATCCTAAATTTCTCCATCTTTTTAAAAGGGGTTGGAATATACAGCATAAGGATTTGATAAAATCTGCAAAATATACTGTGGTTATTTGATGATTTATTTTTTTCCTGCTTTCTTTGAAAATATTGATTCATCCAGATGAAAATGTCTGAGCCTTAGGCTTTTAGTCCAAACAATAAAAATTCATCAGTTACAGAGAATGTTCTGATAAAGGGAACACTCCACTTATTTGGCAAACAAAGGAAAATTACTTGAGATGCATTCTTTTTCAACATATTATTTAGTGACGTTTCTTTAGTTACAGAATTGGTGTTTTTATTCCACTATGATTGAAAATTAATCTCCATTTGAAAAACTAGATTCTGCAATTTTCTGTGATTTCTTAGAGCCACATTTCCTATTCTTCCATCATACCACTCAAATGTTGGCACATTTGATGAAAAACTCTTATGTAGGAAGTTGCAGCAAAAGCTGGCACTCAACACGCCTATACTGAATAAGACTTGTATTAAGAAAGTGACCTGAGAAATGTGAAGACAATGCCCTTTGCCATTAGCAGAAATAATTACGAATAAGGCCAAATGGATGCTTCTGGGCTGCAATCAACAGATTGTTTTATATTTGAAATCTGGGTTCCCACCAGATTCTCATTCTGATAACAAGATGAAAACACTTCATGAGAAACCCTACATATGAAATTCAAAAGCCAAGGTTCTCATCACCTGAGGGCTACGCATCCTGTGGGCTGTGTGAGCTGCCTGGTGTCCCCATTCCCATTGTCCCCTCACCAGCTTTCTGTTACAAAGCTATTACCATTGAACGCTGTGTACAGAGACTGGTTTTTAGAGTAGGGGAATATTCTCTCCAGAATTACTCCAGGCAGCACCAACTTCAATGCAGTGCCAGAAACAGATACATTATACTCCACAAGATGTGTGATTAGTCAATAGAAAGAAAAAAGTCATACACACTCCCATCTTCCACAAAAAAGAACACGCTATTGTGGAAATGATGATACCATGTGAAAAGGTTAATCATAGTCTGGCAATTACAGTGTTAGATGCAAACATACTTTTGCTGAGGCTGTGAGTTTCCTTGATTAGAAGCTCTGTTCCCTGCTGGGACCTTCTCCAGCACCAAGACATCTTGGTCATGTTCTTTAAGTCTGACTGTATTCGCCTCAACATCCTGCAAATACAAATTACACCACATACAGATGCTGCCATTTACTCAGACAATGAAAAAAATTTAAAGTGCTTCAGAAACTCATTTGGTGCTTGTGATGCTAATTGTTGCGTCTACAAATTAAGTCATTTTCCAAGTCAAGGGCTGCAACGGTCAGAGAGGGGACCAGATGAGGTTTGAGGCATGTGTTCTTAAAATCAGCTTTTATCCCGGCTTCAGAAAAACAGCCGAGTAGAAAGTAGTGCGGTTATGCTCTGAGAACCCTGGGAAAGAGGACGGCTCGTGGACAGAAGGAAGGGGAGAAAGCAAAGGCATTTATTCTTTAAAAAAATATGCGGTAAATAGTACTCAGCCGCAGCAAAGTTCTTTTTTCTTTTGAGTATATTTAGTTTCTTTAGGAGTGGAGCACCTTTCTTTCTAATCAAAAGACTTAAAAAAAATCTCTTTGAAATGTGTTAAGAACTCTTTTTAGCTATTTTAAGTGATTTTATACATTACATCAATGATAATGGTCCTAGTCTGATTCTCTCAAAGAAGTTTTTAGCTAACTCCTTATGTGTGAAAGGAGTCAAAAAGGCCGGAAAGTTTACCTCCAAACCTCAGTGCCATTTTAAATAATTAATTAAAAAATTGAATGTGCTTTCTCTCAACATTTGGCTCCCATTTTAAAGAGATGTCAGATAAGAATGAAGTCAAATTTCATGTTTTTTTAAAATATATCTTTCAATGGTATAAACTGTAATTTAACTTTCTTTACATTAAAACAATATATTCCTAATTGAACCTTTCTTGTCAGAAATTTTCCTGCCAAAGGCAAATGCTTCAGGGTGTATAGGGACAGAGGTCTACACACAATGACAGGGGAGTGACACTGAATCGTTCAATAATGGAGATGCACAGAAAGCACAAAAGCTACACTGGAGATGTCAGGATGGGCTAGAGAAAGATGAAGAGTTACAAAAGAGAGAGAGGAAAGTCTGTTCTGTGCATCAGCAGGGGAGGAAAGAGGGCAGGGCAGACCCTCGGCAGAAGGCCCTTCTGGGGGAACTCTAGCAAGGGTGAGAAGGACCACAGGTCACCCAAGAGACCAGGAGGGAAGAGACAGTCTCATCACTGCCAGCAGTCCCCAATCAGGCCCCAGCCAGATGAAACTGGGTCCTCCTTCCAAGGGACTGCATGTGGGGAGAGACCAGGGACCGTCTCGTCCACACATCACCCACTCTCACAACTCCTGTCACAAACTCAGAGTAGGCTCATCTTCAGAGGCAACTTCTAAGTGCAGTTGGCACAACTCCCTCTACCATGCCTACTTTTCCTACTTGCCAATGCCCGAAATTCCTTTAGCTTGAAACAATTTGAGATAAAGCTCTTGAACTCAGGTAGCCATGCTTGGCTTGCACTAAAATGTAATCACTCAATAAATGCAGAGAGTTACGATTTGGGAGGAGGTTGGAGGTGGAGGCTAGGAGATCTAGGATAGAGAAAGATGGGGGGCCAGGGTGCTGCCACTGTGCTACAGGGTGGGTTGAGGAGGGACACAAAGAGGGGTGGCCAGGGTGTCAAAGAGAAACTTCTTAGACTGTGACATTTTGCCAAGGCCGATGCTCATGGCCCAGCACAGCTGTGTGCAGAGAGATTTGGTTCAGCATAACCTTCTTCATTTGCAGCTTTACTGGAATAAAACCTCTGGATCTCAGAACACACACCCGCTCATTGAACACATCAGGTTTGTAACAAAGGCCCTTTGCTCCTAGAGGGACTGTTCCATTAACGCTAGTGCAATCTGTTCATTTGGGAAAGGGAAAAATCAGATGTCCCCGAACTGAACTTTGCTTTGGACTCACCCTCAGGATCCGGTTGAAATCCTCTTTGTCTACTCTTAAGAAGTGGCAATTATCTTCTCGCAAGACGATAGAGGCAGCTCGCGGGGCGTCATTCACTAGTGCTAACTTGCCAAAGTCATCTCCTTCATGCAGGGTGCAGACCACACCCTGGAAAGAGCAGAGCATTCAGATGAAAACAGTCCCTGACGTGGAGCAAACACCCCCCTGCCTCTTACCTATCCTCTAAAACACTGTAGATAGATATAAACGGGTCATGCCCTAGGAGTGAAAAAGGGGATTATATAACTAAAGTTAATGTTTCATTTTTCTCTTATTGAGTAATATGCTGTATGGCCTACCTTAAATGTATATACTATGATCAGAAAGTACAATACTACTTTAAGTACAATAATTGAGATAATTTTCGATTAAAGATGCAACAACGTCTTCTCTATATCCAGTAACAATGTTGTTGCAAGTTTAATTGCAGCACTACCGGGCTAGTACTTAAAGCCACACTAGTAAATGGAGCATAATAAAGTTTCAAAAAGAAAAAGATATATATACCTTGCCATAAATGACTACATTCACCGATCCTTTTAGAATAATGTACCAGGAGGTGCCTTCTTCCCCCTGGTTAAACACTAGGCACAAAAAGATGAAAAGACAGGTGATAAGAATAGAAGCACATCAATATAAATTACAGCTTATCAAATCATCATTTTAAGTCCCCAGAATTATAAATACGTAATATGAAAAAAAGCACTGGCAAAAACTAACTTATTCAGGTGGCACATTATCTCCTTTTCTATAGAAAATGAAAGGAAGAGAAACGTCGCACATCTTGCTATGCTCTAAAAGATAGGTTTCTGCTGGCCATCAATTTACCAGCAATCCTTCTCTTAAAGCCACAAACGTTTCCCCCACAATTCATCCAAAGTTATGCCATGGAAAAATAGTTTCTAAAAGTAATCTGGCCAGTAACGAGACATTGAAAAACACGCAAATCAGCACTCCATTATATACCTACATGCAATCTCCCATGGGGAATTTGTTCCTTTTATGGATATCAAAGTCCACGGATGCTCAAATCCATGGTGTACTATTTGCATATAACTGACACACATCCTCTCATATACTTTAAGTCATTTCTAGATTACTTCTAATACCTAATGCAATGTAAATGCTGCGTAGATAGTTGTTATACCGTATCATTTCGTGAATAGTGACAGGAAAAATGGCCGTACATATTCAGTACGGACGCAAACCACTCATTTTCTTTCTTTCAAATGTTTCTGATTATCTTTGGATTCAATTCAAGAGTGAGGAACCCATGGAAATGGAGGATTGACTATATTTTTAAAAGAATGGGTTGGAATAATAACCACTATGTTCAGGCTGGAGTTACTTTGGAGAGGGAAAGAGAAGAATGGGATAAAAGTGGGAATAAGGGGTCTTCAACTGTAAATGTATCATTTCATTCTTTAGAAGATATAAGAAAATAGCATAACGTTTGTGCTTGATAAAGATGGAAAAGGTGATTTTAATATTCTCTATTTTTGTTTGAAATATTTAAATACTTTATAATAAAATGGAGACAAGAAAGTGTAAAGGAAAAGAATAAGAAGAAAATAAAAGAGAGAAAAGAATAAGTCCTCAGCAATGATAACGATAAAAAATACTAAGCACTGTGTAAGTATTTAGAGCAAAGAAATTCTCTTCGGCTTGGAGCCTCCAGTGAAAATGAGAGCAGAAAAAGAAAGCAGGATAGTTCAAATGTCATTCTAACTGGTAATCTCGTGACAGATTGGCTCCAAAAGACACTGAAGGGAAGTCACTGGGAAAGGCGCGACCTTGGCCCAGGCTGAGCAGGAGCAACTTCCACCCTTTCTAAACACTGCTGGAGCCGGTGGAGAGTGAGTGAGGCTCAGGCTGGTGGCCACTGCGTGTGCTACCACTAGAAAACCAGCAGACTTCAGAAAAGTTGACATGTGTTGGAAATAACCACGGGTCCAGAAAAATAAGAGTGCCACAGGACACCCTGCCAAGTCAGACTCGGGGACAAGCAGCCAAGTGTCTGTCTGGCTTTCTGTGACATGTGTGTGTGAGTGTGCCGGCCAGGCCAGGGCCCTGTGCAGGGTTCACTTACACACTGTCCCTCCTTTGGCATGAGACTCAAAAATGAGGACACCTGCTAACTCTCGTTTCACCTAGAAGAAAAAGAGAAAGAACGTGGGAAGGCTGGATTTGGGAGCCTGGGGGAAGGGCTTTATGCTCTTTTGGGGCATGAGGCTGACTGTGCCCTGGCTTCCCACACAGTCGTCGCCCCAGTCACTGGCTGCCGCTGCGACTCTCACCTAGAACTGCTCTCACTGGATTTGCTGCTAGGTTCTTAAAGCTCATACAAAAGTTATTTTTACAGAATAGCTGATAGCCAATTTATACCAGACAACCTCCTTGGAGACTTTCTAAAACACGGTCCCACATGCAGTAGCTAGCCAACTCGTCTGCCTGTCTTCTGCCTTGGGTGAGATGGTAAGACCAGTGACAACATTGTGTGATTCTGTCGCTGTGAGTGGCTCTTCCCTGCATCGCTTATAATGCATCACTGCAAACATGTTAGAGGATTCAATGTCTTGATGTTGGATAGTTAAATGTAAATGAGTGAGAAGATTTATGTTCTTAGCCAAAATTCCCAATTATTCCTAGATAGCTAAATTTCTAATTAAAAATATTCTAAGTTTGGATCCCCAAGGATGGCTCTATCTCCCTGACAATCAGGTATCTGAGAATTTTCCACAGTACCTGGGTACTTGGGTTTGGGGCAGAAGAGCAGCCTACCCCTAAGCCTCTCATTCTGCCAACACTGGGAAGTCGGAACAGGGGCACGCTAGGTACCTGGAGTGCAGGCACAGCATGAGTTTGCGGAGCCTCAGGTGTCCCCTACATATCATCAGGGGCTCCCCAGGTGAGGCTCCCAGGCACTAGACTACCCCCCATGGAGAGAGTGAGGAGGACAAGGGCAGTGGTAGGTGGGGGGGAGGTGGTCTGGGACCCTCCCCTGGATGGTTCGTGTAGGTGAGCCCTGTGAAGTAGCAGGACATTACATTAATGGGCTGGGAATAAAAGACAAATGGAGATGTTTCTTAGGGGTCTCAGAATATAATCTGTGAAAGTTGAAACCACCTCCTTCTTCTTGAATTATTAGCACGTAGGAGATGTGTGCTGCCTTGAAATCATCTCCTGGAAGGAGGGGCTTCTATCCCTATTCAGAGGCCACAGTTTCTGTCTCCCAAATACCCCAATCAGGTAAAAGTTCAGAATCAGTTATAGCCACTGGGTCAGTTTTTATTAGTGGGCAGTGCTAATGTGCCCTAACATATCCAACTGATGCCGTCTTGAACTTTCTGCTTCCTTTCCTGATAGGGCAGCAAACTTCGGTGGGGTTGGCCCCTGGGGCCAGGAAAGGGCATCTAGTTATCTCTGCTCCCTCCCTCTGGCTCCATATGTCATGGCAAGGATTCAGAGCCCTCCCAAGGCCTGGCGCTCTTGTCTGTGTGCGGATTCCACAGTTCACACACAGAGGGGTGAAGCACACATTCCAGTCCTACTCACATCAGCCTATTTTGGGGTTTAGCTTAACAGGGGCAGCTGCTAATAACATGACAATACTTGATTCCCTTTCAGTGATCGTTCTTGGGTGTAACTTCCTGAGCATCTTGTAAGAGCAAATGGAGGTGATTCACATGGGGGAATTCAGGCACTCTGACCCACCTCTGCCACACCGTAACAGTCTCCTCCAGTACTAACAGTGCATTTAACTCCAAGTCCCCTAACTATGCTCAACTAAGAGACAACTTACTGTGGTAGAAAGATGGGATAAAGCTTTAATATGAAGGAGCTCTTCATAGATAATCTCTAGGTCATCCACAGTCCTCTGGCCAGGTCTATAAAGAACAAAGTAAAAAGGAAATAATGAAAAAATGGTCATGAGTAAAGCTTCAAATATGGAACTGGATTCAGGTCAGTAACATGCTCAGGGATTTCTTCTACATAAAAGGATATCGACAGAGGGAGCAACTGTGCCATTATAACCCCTGCAGGGATTTCTGAAATGAATATGCTCCTTAATGGAAGGATACGGGAGAAATCTAAAGTATGCAGGGTCCCTGCTCTTCCAATCTCAGAGGGAAGAACACTGCCACTCACGCTGTAACTGACAAATTTACCTCTCACTTTGTAGATAATTGCTATAACAAATTGCTTTTCATTACCACCTTAATCAATGACAAAACTTGGTTTTGAACACTACAAAAAAACAATTGGTTTAATCAATCTGACAAGCAATCCAAATTCCTTGGGATCCTGTGCGATATCTTAGGCTAACAGAATAATAATGCTGCTATCCCTATTATCCTGGACTGTGCAATTGCTTTTTCCAGACGATCCAAATGTAGGCTGTATACAGACTCAGCTCTTTTTACTTAGCCCTCAGTAGGTAAGGCCATGAGATGAAAAGGCAAATAGTAGGGTCTGGGATTAGGAGGAGAGGGAGATATATGTTCACCTTTCTCAAACTCTGCTCCATGGACCACCACTATCTGTGAGATGTTAATCAGTTTATATAAACATTTTTTATTCTATAATTTATAATGAGAATATTATTCAATAATACGCTTTTAAGGAATGGTGCTGTGAACATTTTTGGCATTAGAAGACTGAGTAGATTGCTAATCATATTTCATATCTGTAATTATTTTAGAATCATTAACAGTGTTGCATTATATTAATGACAAGATATGGTTGGTTGGTAATTTGAATTTTTTGTTGCTCTCTGCAATGTAAGGAACCCTAATTAATATGTTTTTGATAATTAAAAACAAATGGGTTATTAATTCTGAGAGTGTTCAGAAGTCAAATGAGAGACAATCTATACATTGACAGATAGGCAGCAGTTACAATCAGCTAATCACTAAAAGCATGAATGTTACCTATTATGTAATCTTCAGTCTACTTTATCCATTTTGTCCTAAAATTCCAACAATTTATAACATTATTCAATATGAAACATTAAATGAGCTACGGAAGGTGTACTATCATTACCCTATCATTAAAAAAGTATTCCTAGGTCAAACTAATTCAAGGCGTGTTAGTGTACTGAGCAGAGCACTGGCTTTTGAGTCTGAAGAGCAAGCTCCAAGTTCAAACTCGTAAAACCCCCTCACCAGCCATATAACATCAAAGTCTTATTCTCATCTGAAAACTGAGTACAAAGGGTAATTGGTGGGACTTCACCTACTGTGCATATTGCAAGGGTACATGTCAAATATATTAATAGTACAGTATAAATGTTTAAACACAACAATTAAATGAGGTGAATGCTATGTTAACCAGTTTGATGTAAACATTCCAAAATGGCAAATAAAATCAGCATATTGTACCCCATAAATGCAGTAATGTAGTTATGATCTAATAAAACATAACAAAACTGAGTACACTGCCTTCCTGAGAGAGGTGTTGTGAGAGCTGATGGAGGAAGCAAACTTGAAGATACCTACACATTTATTTATGTTAGGGGAAAAAAAAAATCCAGAAAAGTGATATTCAAAACTCCAACACTTACACAAGAAGTTAGACAAATTTACAAATAAAGCATGGCATTTGGCCTAGCAAATTACATCTGAAACTTAGTCAATTATTAGGTAAGTACTCAGAGTAATCAAAACTGAATTGTAAAGTCTGAAATAGTTCATTGGATTAAATAATTCCATGACCATATTATAATATGGCGACAATGACACATCTAGTGGGGGATAGTTGGAGGAAGAAAACTCTGCATACCTTGCACATTACCTTCACAAGGACAGCTTTCACAGGAACAAAAGAATATGACAACCTTCTCTTATACAATCCATGGGGGACATATTTCCTTATCCTGACTATACAAAGACAGATACTAAATCCATGACCCAGAAGATGCCAGGGGTTCATCTCCTGCTAAGGATCATGACCAAAAGACGTAACTGCACACCGACCTAGTGCTTAATGGTGGAACCCAGAAAGTAGAGGACCCATAGAGACGCTGATGAAAAGCTGTGGCCACGGACGCCAAAGGAGCCAGGCCTTCTCAGCAAGAGGCCTAATCTACTACTTGACTTAGACATGGGGATTTTGAAACGAGGACCCTTGGGGATTTAAAAGTCAGTCAAGTCACCTTTGTCCATCTGCTACTACAGAGGCCACTAATGTGAAAGTCTCAAGATAGGCCTAATAGGATTATGGCTCTTCAGCACGAGAAGCAGCCCTGCTGTTCTTGCTACTTGACATCAGCTGCAAATAGCATGGAACCCTCCTAGAAGCTTGGCTAAAAAAGAAAACAGTCACCAAGTCTCCTTCTCAGCTCCATGGGGCGGGCTGTTACTGTGGGAGGAGAAGAACTTAGCTGGGAAAAGAAAGGCTTAGAATTTAGCTCTGAAATGTTGATAGGCTCGAAGTTGGCACTTTGGGAGCAGATCTCTGTGCATGTAGGGCGAGTGTTTACATAATATCAATCTAGAATCTGTATTGATCAACCCTATGGATTATTAAAAAATGTTGCCTTTAGAAATGACAAATCTCAACATATAAAAAATAATTGTATTTCATCTAAGATTTGATTCTCTTCAATGCCATGTACTAAAAATTTGACGTAGTAGTTCAAGGCTGACCTTTGAGCCATTCAACTTAGTCTTAGGGTCTGCACCAAGAAGTGGGCAGGAGGCAAAGACAGCAAAATTTAAGTTGTTTTTGAAACATACTCCATTACCCCACTGCCCTCCACCACGGAGCACTCCCAGAAGCTCTCTCGCCCCCCACTCTCCTGCCCTCCTGGCTTCCTTCTTGTTTCCTGGATATTTCTTCACATGTCTTTTTGGTTTGCTGTTCTTTTGACCACTGCCTGCATTATGCTCTGCTCTCAAGGCTTTGTTTCACCTTTGTCCCTGGGAACAATCCCCAACTTCCATCTAGCTAATAATGAGACCTAAATCTCTGTCTCCAAATAGCCCTTTCCTGAGCTCCAGTGGCTTCCTGGTCATCTCTTCAGGGGTGCCCCACAAGTCACAGCAGCTCAGGCTGTCCAGAGTGCTCCCTCGTCATCCACATCTCGACTGGCTTTTCCAGACACATCTACCTCCCCTGACAGCCGCTCCATCCCTGCTATACCAAGTGTCTCTCCAATCCCTAAACATGTTAAGCGTTTTCATGCCTCTAAGACTTTTTGCATGCTCCTGTCTTTGCCGAAGACATTTTTTTCCTCCAGTTTTCTCCAACCTTTATTCTTCCACAGCATATGGTGCCACTGCTATGATAATTACAACATACTGTGATGAATGTTATTTGCTTACATATCCATAAGTCTAGACAGATCTTCCCAAGATAAGCAGCATCTGGTGTACATGGAGCACCGGGTTGAAAGCAGAGACTGGATTTGAGATCTAAATCATGAATTTCCTAGTTGCCTAAACAGTCTAATGCCTTTCTGTATCTGTAAAATGGAACTGATCCATAGGATTGTTGTAAAGGTCCAACGAGTTAATATATATAAATACAGTCTGGCATTATTATCAGGGTAAGGATTCAATAACTCTCATTATAATTCATGCAGAATTCAGGGTCTGCCAGAGGGAGATGGCAGCAGTATCACGGGCCAGTTCTCATTTTGTAGCCGGGGGAATATGTGGGCTTCTCCTCTGCTGCCCTTCCCATTGAGGAAGACAAGGCATCGGTGAAACAACTCACCTTTGATACGGGACACATTTATGTTATGGCAACAGTTAATTATTAATAGATGGAGGAGAGAAGATGAAAATGATAGACTTCACCTCTTACTCCAAATCCCTGAAAATCCCTACTTTCTTTAGAATTATAGACTTACTTATGCTGTTATGAGGAACAAATTATGATCTTGGAGCAGCTGAAGTTGCTCAGTCTATGTCAAGGTCAGTAGGGGGTTGAGAGGTCCGTCCAAACCAACGAAAAGCACCTGATTGGGCTTTGGCCAGATTCTTGTCTGCCATGCCAAGGTTTGACAGAAGAGCTATTTTAATGTGCCAAATAGCACTAGGAAACAAACAAGCAGAGCCATCACCACAAACAACAAACCAGTACTATCCGCAGACCAGAAAGTTTTTGTTTTAGAAATGCCTGGCTGATAGAAAGCAGAGTGGAACAGCAAGTCTGAGAATTGAGCCCGGCTGCAGCCCCAGCTCAGCACAGAAGAAATCCCCACAGGAGAGAAACCGCATGGCTGATCAACTGGGCATCAGCATGCGGAGGGCACAGGACAGTGAGTCAGAGGGGCTCAGGTCAGCTGGGCAGCGGGGCCTCCCCTCTCACACCTGTCACTCGAGCAGTGGACAGTGGCAGAGTTTGCTGCCAGGCAAAAATGTGAGACTTACAGATGCCCAGGAAGGAAATGCTGAGCGCTGAGGCCTCAGAGGCACAACAGAGCGAATGGAAACCTCAGTCCCTTCTGGGGGACACGGAGGAGAAGGAGGCAGCTCCCGGGAGTGGGGCGCACAGAGGGGCTCTGTTACTGGGAAATCCTCTGAATTTTGACAGCTAGAGGCAGGGGGGGAGTTGGAATCCACCTGCTCCCCTTTGTGCCTGTCCTAAAGCAAAGCCCAGGCCACCAGCCTCACTGCGGGGTTGGCCCCCACTGCCTTCAGGGGAGCTCTGTTGGGGGTGCCATGGCCACACCTACAGAGATGCCCACGTGGGAGCCTGCTCCATGGCCTGGCCTTCCATTCATCAGGAACCAACACAGCCATCCATAAAGGCTTCCACGGGGACTGGCTGGATGCCTCAGAGAGACCCACGGCAGCCGTGTGAAGCAGAATGGAAGAAAGCCTAAGAACTGTTTGGTCTCTGCGTTTAAACCACATGCAGAATGAAAGCGAGGAAAGAAAACCACGAGAACCAAAAGCCAACCCCGTGGGCTGAAGTGGTCTCTGTGGTCACAGGGCAGGCCCCTGTCGTCTGGCAATCCATTCAGGTAGCAAAGAATTTTCTGGTCTTGTTTACAGCACGTGTTTTAACGAGGTGAGAGAAGTCAGGACTGCAAGGTGTGAAGTGACTTTTAAAAAATGAGTATAGTCACAGTTAGCGAAGCAACAAAAAGCATTCCTGAGAGGTGTACTGTGAGCGGGGACATTATGTCCCTCGGGGGCCTCAACCTGTCACCAGGATTAAAAATTGAGGAAAATTCCAAGGAGGTAGCTGTCCAGATGGAGCAAAAGTCAGTGTGGCCAACCTGTGCCCACCTAAGTGCATCAAAATGTGATCCTCTCCCACCCCGGCGGATCTCGGCATTTGCGGCAGGAGAACAGAAACCAGCCCAGCCTCTCCAAGGCCCTGGCTCAGAGCTGCTGTGCCATCTAGCGTCGCAGACATGCCTCCCCTTTCTCTGGCATCAGACAAAGGTTCGCCCGTTCATCTACCCCACCCCTCTGAGAGCACCCGACAACATCTAAAACCCAGCGCTCCCACCACAATCACTGAACAAAGTCACATTTTAAAAGCGGAGCCAACAGTGGCACTAAGCACCTTTCCCGCTTTGGTCTTTACGGGGGTGACAGGGGAAAAATGAAGACGAGATACTGCAAATCAGCCCCCGGCCTGTTCAAACAGCAATGAAAGGGTCCCAAGGACTGAAGGCAATTTGGCTTTCAAGAGCGAAAGGAGCGCCGTGCCCGAGCGGGAGGCGCTAACTCCCAGGTACCTTCACAAGAGCAACCTGCGAGGCTGGGGAAGTGAATTGACTCTCCGCTGCTCTGAGTGGCAGCTGGTGAATGTACCTGGTCTTTACTTGTCCTTCTCCAGATGTCACAGGGAGAGATATTAGGCATCCCTGCTTCTTTACAAATCTGCGTGGTGCCACATTGATGTGGATTTGTCGGATCCCGCTGTGGAAAGGCCTAGTTTCCGCAGGGGATGCATTCTGGCAGCAATGTCTAGTTACAGACAAGATAATAAACGGGGATGGAGGGGAAGCAGTTTATACATTAAAGGATGGGAGGGCTCAGGTGATATTGGGAGCTGCTGGTAAATACAGTTTTATCAAGGAATTTATCAAGGTCAGAGACAGAGCTCCTCAGTTATTGGAACGTGGATAAAATGCAGGATTCTTCCAGCCACCAAGCAGCACATGGGCATGGCCAGTGGTAAAATATGCACGGAAGAAAGCAAATAAGCTGGTTCCTCTAGACCTGTTGCCTAGTAGACCCTGGTATGTGGGGAAAATACCTGGAAAAGTCAACATTACAAATATCTACATAAGCTATGGGCAAGCTTCAAAAAAAAAAAAAAAGCTTTCTTTTCTTTGGAGGGGGAAGATGCTTTATTTTTTGATCTCAGCCTACCTGATTCTCTGACTTCTAAGTCTTTTGTCACATTTGGATCATTTTCCAACATGCTTAAGATCCTCATCTTTTCTGCTTCCTTACAGGGAAGTATGGAATGATTTTGCACCTCCTTGTCCAAGAAAACCGATGAAACATTTTTTTCTTTGCTTCACCTCCCAGGACTCCTGTTTCTTAAGTGTCAAGAGCTTGGTGACTGGACATTTGAGGCATCTTGCCCTACTTGGTCTGCTCAGCTACCTGCCGTGCCACCATCCCCTCTCCTCATCCACAGCTCAAAAAAAGAGGACATTTGGAGTTTATCTTCTAGTTCTGATAGCAAAGCTTTTGTATATGGGGATTGTTTCCTTCTTTGTGGAGTTAGAAATGAATACAGTCTACAGCTGTAATAAAGGGTTTAGACATGAATACGGTCTATGGTTGTAATAAGGGGCAAAACCTTTATGAATATTTGTCAGACATGAAGTCATCCCCGTCAGGACATGAGGTAAGGGTTCCATGACTCAGGGCTCTGAGCACTGTTTCTAGCTTTTAGGACAATGTGGCTTGATCATGTTTAGAAACTGAATATGCCCAACATCCTGCCTGCAAAAGTGTTTACTACGAGGACACTTTAGAAGTTTAATAGTAAACCTTTTAAAAGGTACAACTACACATATTTTCCTTTAAAACACTAAGTAGCAAGCTGAGAAGAATAAACAAATTTGGATACAGTCAGATGGTATAACTACCTGTCATTGAGTATGACAGCTATATGTGAAATAGAAAATGAAAAAAAAAATTTTTTTTTTTTTTTTGAGACAGAATCTCACTATGTCTCCCTTGGTAGAGTGCTCTGGCATCACAGCTCACAGCAACCTCAAACTCTTGGGCATAAGCGATTCTCTTGCCTCAGCCTCCTAAGTAGCTGGGACTACAGGTGCCCACCACAATGCCCAGCTATTTTTTTTTTTGCAGTTGTCGTTGTTGTTTTAGTTGGCCCAGCCCTAGTTCTGTTTTAGTTGAACCTACCAGCCTCAGTGTACGTGGCTGGCACCGTAACCACTGTGCTATGCATGCCAAACTGAAAATCTTTTTTGAGGAAATGCCATATGGATGCATTATTACTTTTTCCTTGTAAAAATTTAATTCTTAATCAGGGACAGATAGATTACCCATATATTTTTGGTCATTTCACTGCTTGCTCAGAAAATTCCCTAGTGCAGAGAAACTTGAGGCAATCTAGTAGAGAGGGAAGAATATTGTTAATGAAAGAAAAAAGAAGAAATAACATTGGACTTGGAGTAAGATGATTTGGGTCAGTTCTAGGTTCAGCCACCAATACTGCTGTGTGATGTTAAGAAAGGCATTTGGCATCTACTAAGCTCAATTTCTTCTGTACACAGTGGATTATCATTAGTCCTACTTCATTCACAGAGCTGTTTAGTGGTTCAAAGAGTGGAAGGGTGTGAGATCACCATATATGGTGCTGTTTAAATATTAATTGTTAGGTTTTGCTTGTGCTTCTGGCTGAGGGTCTCTGTGGAGTTAGCTGACTCTTCCCAAATCTGTGTGTTGTCAGTGATTTCTATGTTACTTTGACACTAAATTTTCCAGCAACTCTTCAATAGAGCTGTGAAGGGAAGCAGATTATCATAAATTGGGTGCCAGATTTAGCAAATAAAAGTACTGAATGAAACATATCAAAAAATTATTCATTGTCTGTCTGAAATTCCAGTTTAACTGGGCATCCTGTATTTAATCTGACAACACTAATCATAAGGTAATTACAACTATAAGGCACTTCATTTCTGTGGAATCAATTCAACAAGGAATTTTAAATTAAAACTTTAGACCAGCTGTTCTCAACCTGTGCGTCACGACCCACAGGAACTGTATTAAAGGGCCACGGCATTACGAAGGTTGAGAACCAATGCTTTAGACCCAAATGGCCTGTTAGACTCTGCTGCTGACAGTACACAGTAGAGCTCAGGACAGAAGGTGATAATAATTATAGGCTCCAGAAGCATAGAACTCTCCCAGGAAAGAGTACTCATCATCATAACCTATTCTGGATTAGTGGCACATCTGCGTATCTTCCGTATTAGAGGACTTTTTTCCACAGTCCTCTAGACTGAGAGATGGTACACTTGCACCCTTTTCAGGTCTATATGGTAATAATTTAATGAGATTAGTCTGTAATTTATTTTATTTATTTATTTTTTTTTAGAGATAGGGTCTCAACCCTGTCACCCAGGCTGGAGTGCTATGGCCTGATCATAGCTCACTGCAATGAACCTGGGCTCAAGCAATTCTCCCATCTGAGGCGTGTGCCACCCCACATGGCTAATTTTTCTGTAGAGATGAAGTCTCACAGCCCAGGCTGATCCTCTTCGCCTCAACAGATCTTCCCATCTTGACCTCCCAAAGTGCTAGGATTACAGGCATGAGCCACCCACCTACCCCGTAATAATTATTTTTAACTTGAAATTCTATGACATCTTTTCTCACCAATGCTCAAAGCATAAGCCCATAAGGCCATTCTAAACCTCTTTTAGCTTATGCCAGGTGGTAGGGCTTAGACAGGCTTGGGTCAAATCCCGAGTTCACCACTTTCTGGATAACCATAAATTTAGCTTAAGCCTCTGTTTCATAAATCCATAAAATGGGAATAATATAATTAATTACATCATAGATTTGTTGAAAGAATTGAATTAAACAACTGTTCGGCACAGTGCCTGGCACCTGTGTGCTGGATAAATGTTGGCTCTGACTAAATACAGCTGCACTTGTGTTTCCATTAAAAATCCCCTTGTGACATAGGGAAGAGTCAGGCAGGTATTATGAAATCACCGTATAGCCTGAGAAATGTGTAACCTGGAGTTGTTGGATGGCTTAACGGTAAATTGATAAGAATAGAGTCCAGAGCTCTTGTGTTCAGTATTACTTTTACTTTATTTAGCAGACTCTTGGATAAAACGTATGTATCTCAAAGGCAGTCATTAAATGCTTAAGGTATAACAAATGTTGCTTTTCTGGTGGTACTGGGTAAAAACAAAGAAACAAAACCCCCCAAATATAAGGAGGGCACGCACATATAACTTAGTATCTGGCTTTCTGTCCTTAATCTTGATCCCTGCAATCCATTCTCCAGAGACAGCCGAGAAACTGACCTACTGCAAATCTGACCATACCATCCCTCTCTTTAAAATTCTCCAGGGGTGCCCAAATGGCTATAAAACAATACCCAATGTACACAGAGGGCATAGAAGATTCCCCTCCACTGACCTTGGCCTCATTCTCAGCGGAGCCACATACACTAATGCCCCATTGCCACTCCTGTGCCCCTGCTGGGCTAGGAGCTCATTCTTCACTCTGAAAGGAAGAACACTAAAATATTGTATTTTGCTGCTCTTAAGAAGAAAGGGCTTGAGAATCAATATAAAACATCCAACAGTCACAAACTTAATGCATCAAGGAACATTCAGGGGCTGAACTACTCTTTACCTATCAAGAAAAACTCCACCTTTAAAGAATACATAAATTTAAGAGAAAATGTTATAGTATATTGATATCATTAGTAAGTGTAAAAAGTTAGGAATTAAAAAATACCCAGAGGCCAAAACCAGAGATGTTGGCATGGATGCGGAGAAAAGGGAACACTTCTACATTGCTGCTGGGAATGCAAACTAATACATTCTTTTTGGAAAGATATTTAGAGAATACTTAGAGATCTAAAAATAGATCTGCCATTTGATCCTATAATTCCTCTACTAGGTATATATCCAGAAGACCAAAAATCACATTATAACAAAGATATTTGTATCAGAATGTTTATTGCAGCACAATTCATAATCGTTAAGTCAAGGAAGAAGTCCAGGTGCCCATCAACCCACGAATGGATTAATAAAATGTGGTATATGTATACCATGGAATATTATGCAGCCTTAAAGAAAGATGGAGACTTTACCTCT